>VUQH01080861.1:0-14865 GCA_015106775.1 Etroplus canarensis | reverse complement strand
AAAATATAAAAAATATATAAAAAAAAAAATAAAAAAAAAAAAAAAAAAAAAAAAAAAAAAAAAAAAAAAAAAAAAAAAAAAGTTTTTTTTTTTTTTTTTTTTTTTTTTTACATCATAACAGTATTGAGGAGGTTTTAACCCTAGTACTGCAGGACCTCAATATATTGATGTCCCAGATAAGTTTCGTGTACTGCCGGTCATGATGATTGATCACTTCCAATGTTTTCATTCACTACCGGTCATTTAGCTGGTCGTATAGCTGGCAGTACTAGGGTTAAAGTCCGTCACACTACAGAATCTTCCCTTTTAACACTTTTTAATTACCTTCTATATATTGTTAAGGCTGGTGATTCTGCTGTCCCTGTATTATTAGATCTCATTGCTGCATTCAATGCAGTGGACCATGAGATGTTGATCTAATGTCTTGAAAATGTGTCAGTATTTGTGGCACTGCCCTGAACTGGTCCAGGTCTTATCTAATTGACAGGTCTTTTTCTGTCAGCATAGTCACCTATTTTTCTGCTACTACCTCCTTGACCTTAAAGGGCAAATGAAACAATTTTGCCAAAAATCCCAGAAAGTCACTTTTCCAGTAGTATATAGTTTAAATTATCACGTGGTACATGATGTCCGAACATATTTATTAAAAAACTAATGATAAAACCAAAATTCGTTGGAGATTTCACGCTTTTTACAGAATTTGCTGAGGTCAGTGCTGACGTACGCGTTCGCAAGCTCGTGTACCATAATACGTCAGAGTTGCCAAACGGGGTCACTCAGTTAGTCATGTGGGTGCTGGTCACTGGTTCTGTATCCCTGAAATGGCGAACTTTCTTGGCGACCAGGTTAAGTGAGCCTGAGGTGAACCTAAACGTCCAAGTATGAGGTTAAATGTTTGATCCACGGGCTGACAACATGCATTTTACCCGTGAGTCAAGCGCGAGCAGTTCCGACTTGGATGCGGATGGCAGATTTGACGAGGAACATGTCTCAGCTGGCGAATATTAATCCAGAGGCTGGTCATCCACCACACCAAAACTTGGACTGGTAAGAGATATTCTTCAGTATATTTTTGTCTCAGAAATTGTAGCTTTATTTAAAAAAGAGCTATATTCCACCTCCCAAAAGCGTGTTTACCATTACCATTTACGGAGACGTCACCCTCTTGTCAACCAGTCATTCAGTTTTACAAAAGACCGACCATATATTAAACTAATTATGATAAGTCTTTAATAACATAATGACATCCACCCATGGTTTATAAACATGCATTTTGTATTCCATACTAATAGTCGGTACCATTTCAGCTGCAAACATACATGACATGCAGGCATTCAGACACTTTCCAAAACTGTCACCGCTATTGGAAACTTAGCTGTCGTCCGTGAAGTGGACCTTGCATAACCTGGAATGTTTAGACCGGTTCCACAGGTCTCTTTTCCTTCCAACACTTGTAATCCAGATACCTCGTAGTTTCTTTTCTGTATGGCTCCAGTGGAAACTTGAACATTGCCAGGCCCATTCCTGATGCATTTTTACAGTGTACCGCAACGCAATAGTCCATGATTCTCATGAAAAATCAGTCAAGTTTACACAGGAGTGAATGGGCGGGGCAGAGCTGTGTGGAGACACTGACATCACGGGGACGGAAAAAGTCAAGCGGCGATTTGAAAGCAACAGTCACTTCTGGACAGTACAAAACCTCAAAATTTTCATAATTCAAAACATTTTGAACAAGTATGCACATGTTTAGGGGTAAAAGTGCACTGCTAATCCAATTATGTGTTTTTTCAAATTGTTTCATTTGCCCTTTAAGGTTGCGTTCTGGGCTCAGCTGTGTTCCTGCTTGAGTCTATGTTTAAAAACATCATGTTTCTGATCATTTTTATGTCTGATGCCCATGCATACTTGCCTTTTAAACCAGACACCAACTCCTGTGTCAACTCACATAATCTGTTGTTTAGCTTATGTTAAAACTTAGCTCTAACAAATTGCTTTTTTCCTCTGTGAAAATAAAACTGATTTTTTTTTTGTGATTCATCCCATCCGCTGTCAGGTAGCTGCACACTCCATTACTTCTTAATACTTTGGGTTCCTGACATCATAAATTTTAACCTCAAGTAAACCTCTAGTGAAAAATCTTGGGGTTATAGTTTTATTCTTTTTCTTAAATTTGACCCACAGATCAAATCAGTAGTTTTTCAAGTAAGACTTTTAGCTAAAGTCAAACCATTTCAGATAACTACGTTGGCATCCTGTGAAGCATAGGATTGATTTTAAAATAATGTTCACATATAAGTACCTACCTGCATGGGTTTGGTTCGGGTTATCTATCAGATCTTTTACAATTTTATGTCTCATGCGGCTTCCTCAGTTCCAGTGATTTTAGTCATTCTGAATTCTAGCTTGATCAACTAACACTTACAGCCAACTGGGCATTTTCAGAATTCAAATCCCAGTAATAAAAAACCTACCTTTTGTCACTGGCCTTTTCAATTTCAGATTAGTTATGATTTCACTGATCAAAGATCACTTAAAATAGTTGGTGAAATAAAATTGTTTAAAAAAGTAAAACTCACAGCTAGGATTAATAGCAAAAGTAAGACCATTTCCACACATACAGTTTGAAAAAAACTCAAGGGATTGGGACTAAACAGCTGTGTAGCTTTAAGAAAACCACTTATCACTCAGGCTAATCAGGAAAAAAAGTCTAGGCTGCATTAAGATTGGACTCTAGAGCAGTGTTTTTCAACCTTTATTTGAGCCACAGCACATTTTTTACATTGAAAAAATACTGCGGCACACCACAAACCAAAATGTTAAAAAATGACACTGTAGCTTAATATAGGTATTTATGATGACAATATAGTTTCTCAGTCTATTCACACTCACTCAGTGTGAAACCTGGGCCTGTTTAGACCAACACAAAGCTGATATCCTGGCAGGAATTGAAGATGTGTATCTTTTCCAAAACGACACTTTCAATGTCTGTCGGCATGTCATTAATACATCTGGCAATTGTATTATCTGAGAGAGGGACTTTAACTATCTCCATAACTGTGTCAGGGCCAAGCATCTCGTTTACAATGGCTTTGCAGGCAGATGGTATTAATGTATCTGCCACAGTGTGGGACTTTTTTGATTTAGCTATGAGTTCAGTAACAACATAGCTAGCTTTGAGGGCTCTCTTGTTTATTTTTGTGGTGGTAAAAGTTGCCTGTTTCTCTGTGCTTTCACACAGGCGAACAAAATAGTCCATCAGCTTGTTTTGAAGCGATGGGTGTTTGGTTTGGAGATGGCATTTAAGCTTGCTTGGCACCATGGCACTGTTTGATAGCTTCTCACTACACATCAAGCACAACGGATTTGGTGTCGTTGCATCCCCGGTCAAAGTTATTCCAAACAAAAGATAGCTTTTGCTGTATTGCCTCGAGCTCACTTTGCTTTCTTTTGACCGTCACTCATACTAGTGCCTTCATCTGGGTCAGAATTTTGTCCAGGGCCCACTTCGGAGTTTCAAGGGAATTAAGCTTCCTGCTGCCGCCCACTGACACGGAATAGTAATACATTACCAGTATGCAGCACAGACACTCGACAATGGCCACTGACAATTGGATAATTTCCCACGGTATACTTGGCGATCTCAGCACAGTGGTTGAAAAACACTGCTGTAGAGCAATGGAAAAGCTCATGTGGTCTTATGAGTCCAGATTTACCCTGTTCTGGAGTGATGGGCATATCAGGATATGAAGAAAGGCAGATGAAGTGATGCAGCTATCATGCCTAGTGCCTACCGTACAAGCCTGTGGGGGCAGTGTTATGATCTGGGGTTGCTTCGGTTGATCAGGTCTAGTTTCAGCAATGCTCTTTGCTCAGAATTGAGGTCAGTTGACTACCTGAATATCCTGAATGAACAGATTTTTCTATCAATGAGGTTTTTTTCTTCCCTGATGACACAGCCATATGCCAAGAGGGCAATCCCAGGATTCATCAGGCTCAAACTGTGAAAGAGTGGTTCAGGAAGCACGAGGCATCAATTTCACACATGGATTGGACACAAGAGTCCAGACCTTAACGCCGGTGGGAATCTTGGGGACATGCTGAAGAAGATTTTACGTAGTGGTTCGACTTCCCCATCATCAGTACATGATCTTGGTAAAAAATTAATGCAGTTGTGGATGGAAAAAATGTTATGATGATACATACCGCCACCAGAAGAAAAGGTTTTCCAACAAAATATTAGAGCGAGTGACTTTTTTTTTTTTCTTGGTTTTGCTTTGGGGGCTGTGTATATAATATTCAATCACTGAGAGCACAGAACTTTTTGTTGCCTGCTTAAAATGTCTTTGTCAGAACTAGTCTAGCAAGTGAAGCTCCCTTGATCTCGGTGCAACCTGCGTCATGAGGTCTACTGTGGTAAATCAAAGGCTATGAAAAAAAGAAAAAAGTTTCAGGGATTTTTTTTTTCTTCTGAAAGCGTCACAGATTATTGGTTTGTTAACTCTTAATGCCGTCAGTACCGCAAACTGTTTACAACATCTATCTAAAGATCAGCAGCCTTGAAAGAGTAGTTTCTTAGCAACAGCCCTAGGACAGGGATTTACAGGCAACTCTGCTGCCATTCGGAACTGAAGAGGTTGAACCCCTTCTGAAGCTGTGCACTTCACACAACAGCCTGTTGAAAGTAATCTCTTCAAATTATACAACAGCAGATTTATTTCAGAACAATAACCTCGACTGCACTGCAGCATCACCCTCTGTGCGAGCATTTGTCAGTGTTTTCCGTTTGTTTTGCCAGTAATACCGGCTAAACACACACATGCACGCATGCACACACAGACACACAGACCAAAACCCATGCACACAAAGGAAGCTTTTGGCAGTTGCGGGCTTTATGGAGCAAACAGTCAGATTCAAAGGCCCGAACGCTCATTAAACCTCAGCTCAACCTCCCTAACACACACTGAAAACTCTGCGTAGAAAGCACACATATGAATCAGTTCGACACACCTGCTGACACGCACATGAACTTTATATTAAGCTGCTCTAGCACAGCTTAGCTTGGCGGCCTTTGAAGCTGAGAGCTAAAGCAGATATTGATCTGATAGGCTGATCTCTCGCTTTATCCATCTCCCTCTTCCTCAAATATTACCTGCAAATACCTTTCTCGTTTCATTTCTTTCTCATTTTCACACACTCACTCGCTCACTCGTTGTCTTTCCTTTCCTATCGCTTCTCCTGCTTCTCTACACCCGTCCATCAAATATATTCTCTCCTAATGAGAATTTCAAGGTTTTATGAACAAGGTTTTAGTTGGAAACTGTGTTTTACATATTTATGACACCACCACCATCATTTTTATTCCATACAAATTTACTGTGGAATTACACTCACTGGCCACTTTATTAGGAACTCCTGTTCAACTGCTTATTAACACAACTATCTAATGTGGCAGAAGCTCAGTGCTTTTAGGCATATATAGACAGTATCCAAACAACCTGCTGAACTTCACACTAAGCAGTCAAATGGGGAAAAAAGGTGATTTAAATGACTTTGGACGTGGCATAGTCGTTGGTGCCAGACAGGTTGGTCTGTGTATTTCCAAAACTGCTGATCTACTTCTGCAGGGTCAGAAAAAGAAAAAATCTGAAATGGGCTACAGCAGCAGAAGACCACCCCAGGTGCCACTCCCGTCAGCTACGAACAGGAAACCGAGACTACAATTTGCACAGTCTCACCAAAAGTTGGAAAACAGATGATTGGAAAAAAGTTGCCTGGTCTGAAAAGACTTGATTTCTGCACAATACAGGTAGGGTCAGAATCAGGCAAAAACAGCATGAAAGCATGGTTCCAGTCTGCCTTGTATCAACAGTTCAGGCTGCTGCTGGTGGTGTAATGGTGTGGGGGATATTCTCTTGGTGCACTTTGGGCACCTTAGTAAAAACTAAGCATGTTTAAACACCACAGCCAGCCTCAGTATTGTTGTTGACCATGTCCATCCATTTATGACAACAGTGCACACATCCAGCAGGATAACAAGCATGTTACAAAGCTCAAATCATCTCAAACTGGTTCTTGAACATGAAAATGAGTTCTCCGTTATGGAGTTGCTGCCGCCGTCAGCAAATCACAATCCAGTAGAACAGCTTTGGCATGTGGTAGAAAGCAAGGTTTGCATAATGGATGCCCAGCACAGGAATTCACAGCACAGCACAATGCTATTGTGTAAGTATTGGCCAAAAATGTTTGGAGACCCTTATTTAAAGTATGTCCCTAAGAATTAAGGCAGTCGTGAAGCAAAAAGGAGGCCAACCGGGTACTAGCAAAGTGTATCTAATGAAGTGGCCAGTAAATGTATTATCCAGACTTGACTGAATAATTTTCAGCTTTCTCATGTGTCAGATCTAAAAAGAGATTTGTTTTACAGGTGGATGTTTTGCTGCATAATTTTTTGCCTTTATGCACCTGTGCAAATTTAAACAAAGTGGAGCTTTGAGGCATTTTTTCGGCTTCCTCAAAAAAGTAATTAACAACAAATCCTCATGCAGTTGCACATAAAGTTATTTTCAAGGTGGAAGCTTCTGTCATTTCATACTTTGAGAATTTTTTTTGAGAAGCAGTTTACATTTTACTCACATTTCATGCTATTGTGATATCTAATCTCAATCCAAAGTTTCTTTGCTGCTTCTTTTCACCGTTCTGGCTGAAACAGAGCCTAAGTTCTTTGATAGTTACACTTCAGGCAGTACTTAAAAACTGTAAGCCAGGATCTGGTAACCTGATACTGCAGATAGTTTGTCAAACTGAAAAATCTATACTTTCCAAGTCCTCCATGTAATGTATTTAGAAAAGAGCAGGCAGTTTTCCACAAATTCTTGGCAAGTGATTGTATCAGTCATCAGTCTATTGCCTTCAGCCAGTCAGATCAATAAACCACAGGACAGGAAGAGGAAGAAGGAAACAAGCTTTGGTCTGAGGAGGTTTAAAGCTAACTAGAAGCCTGACAGATTTGAACTAATAGATTTTAGTAAATATATTGTTAATCAGCATATTCTTTTTTAAGCTGTCCGGTGTAATACACCCAGAGACATAAAGAGGATTCACTAAAAGAGCAGGAAGGTTTCCTGGTCATTACTTCTTAAATCCTTTTCTGAGACTAAAATGCTGAACATAAATAAAACAAAAATACCAGCTTTTGGTTGTGTTCTGCCTACACTTAACAAGACTGGAGTTTTAATCAACAGATGGTGCTCTTATTTCTTTTTCCTTCCACTCTCAAGATGGAAAATTACTAGCAGCATAGTGTGGAAAAGAGGCCCCAAAAGGAATGCTAATTTCACTGTTTACCATTGTTTGATATATTCATGCTGGGCTCCTTTTTCTGCAGTGATAGACTGGCTCTCTCAAGGAAGCAATATGTATTGGTGAGACGTCTTCTACGGTTTGAATAGGAAATGTGACAGCTTGGTGTCTGAAAATAAACAATATAGGAGATAAATAGTGAAAATGGCCAATGATGTTGTGGATGAGCACACTTGTCATTTTTTTCCTTACACTGTAACAAGATTTTCAAATCAGTGTACAAATGTCTTAAATGTGGAGTAAGAACATGGAAGAAAAAAAGGACTTTTACCGATCACTATATGCGAAAGGTACAATATCTGGACAAAAGTTTTGCGCTACATCTCGTAATCATCAACCTGAGGTATTTCATTCAGTCCCATTGCCACAGATGTATAAAGTCAAGCACCTAGCTGTGCAGTCTGCCATTATAAATATCTGTGGAAGGATGTGCTGTTCTAAAGAGCGCACTGCACTCAAGTATACTGTACTAGGATGCCACTGTTGCAACAAGCCAGTTTGTGAAATTTCTTCCCTCCTAAATAGTCTACAAATGTACGTGGGATTATTCCAAACTAGAAGTGTTTAAGTGCAGAGTGCTGAGGCACTTGAATGCTTATAAATGCTACTTAAAAGTAGCCAACACTTTTGTGACCCAATAACTACAGAGTTCCAAATCTCCTCTGGCATTAACATCAGCACAAAACTGTGCACTGGCAGCACGTCTCTATGGCCAAGCAGCTGAATGCAAGCCTTACATCACCAAGCACAATGCCAAGCATTGGACGGAGTGGTGTAAAGCACGCTGCCACTGGACTCCACAGCAGTGGAAACGTGTTCTGTGGAGTCACAAATCAGGTCTGGGTTTGGTGAATGCCAGGAGAACGTCACCTGCCTGACTGCACTGTGCCAACTAAAATTGGTGGAGGAGGGATAATGGCGTGGGGCTGCTTTTTTTCTGGTGCTGCTTGGGCTTAGTCCCAGTGAAGGTAAATGTTAATGCTTCAGCTTACCAAGACATTTTAGAGAATTCCATATTTCCAATTTTGTGGGATCAGTTCAGGGAAGACCCTTTCTTTTCCAGCATGCACTGTGCCCCAGTACATGACTCTTCTGGAGGAATGGGCAAAGATTCCCACAGACACTCCAAAACCTCGCAGAAAGCCTTCCCAGGAGCATGGAAGCTATTCTGGTTGCAAAGCGGGAACCAAGTGCACATCCGTGCCTATGGACTTAGAATTTGGTGTCATAAAAACTCATCTGCAGGTGGCCCAATAATTTTGTCCGTACAGTTTGTTTATGTTAACTCTTTTCGTTTCCACCATGTGGCAATTGGATAACCAAGCTGAGTTCCAGCATTTGCTGTTGATACTGAACTTGAGTTGATATGGTCTCTGTTTACGCTGGACTCACAGCCTGTAGGCACAACAACAAAGACTGACAGAAGGGTAGAGAGGGAGAGCAGATGCAACAGTAACACCATGTCAACTGTTTGTCCACAGTCCACTCATAAGCTGTTCAGTACGCTGTGAAGTCAGCATGGCAGCCCTTCAAGGTTTCCACTTGGAGTGACTCTGTAGTGAGCCAGCTGCACTCTCAGTCCCCCTGCCTAGCTTTGAGTCTGCAGCAACACATCCTTGCACAAACTATCTAACCCTGTTTCCAAAATAAAAAAGCATCCAAGTATTAAATGTAAATGAAAACAGAATGCGTTCATTGGCAAATCAGATTGTATTGTGTCTGAGATATTGTTCCTTTTGGTTTAAAAATGAATTCTAAAACAAAATCTAGCTGAGGCAAGCATATATAAATGTAGAAGATTCAATTTGTATTTACGTACATTTCTTTCAGTTTCAGTCACCAACTCGAACTCTGTTTTGGGCACTTGGCAACAGTGAAACAACAAATTAAGTGTCTATGCTGTAACTGCATTTGTCCAGTTAAGATTGTACATTAACAGAGCATAGGTCACAGTAAATTTGCTTGTTATAGGAAGCGGGATGATTTGGAGCGACTAACTCACTGCCCTGTGGTGCTTTGCTGATAAAATAAGGGATATCAAACCAAGCATGATCCTCTAAGCTACACTGAGCTCAATAAGGGATGTTTTAAAGGTCAGGGTGCAGCAGTTAATCTGGAGAGCACTAAAATCAAGCCAGAGGGAAGGCCAAGGAGATGTGATACCGCTTCTCCCCCACCTCTCTCTCATACACAGTGCGACAGACACACAGTCCTTCCTTTCTTTGCCCTAAAAGAGATGCTGCATTGTGAATGTTTGTGGAAAGCCAAGACCTGATTTAATCTGTGCAGCTGAAATAGAGCATTGTCTCATTCGCCAACCTGGCAGTAGATACGCTTTTTTTTTTTTCTGAGCGATAGACAGATAGAAACAAGGAACAAGAAGATATGAAGTGAGCAGGATCGAGTGGGATTAGACTGTCACTGTCAAGACTAACTATGTGAAATAACCCTGACAGTCTATACTCCGCCCCCATCCTGTCCAGCCCTCAGCAGAAAAGAATAGGGTGGAACTTTACATGCACTGATGGCTGAAGAGAATTCATGGTGTCACCGACTGAAAGGCTGACAGAGCTTAGGTTATATTTTGTACATTTGGGTTTTAAATTAAAAAGTATATTCATTATATATATATATGCGCATTTTCACCACATATGCACAGTATGTACCCTGCTCATATGCACAACATTTGGGAGTTGTTGTTATCTGAACAGCTACTGTAGCTTTTGTAAGATGCAGGTGGGCGTGAGAACTAAGGGTACAGACTATCTCTAATAGCCTGTGCCGGAGTACAGGCATTAACTCCTAATACCTAATAATGTTGATTCATCAACTATTGTTCCATAATCCAGTAAATATCTCTGCATATGGTTTTTATCCAAAATATTCACTCCCCTAAACCTGCAAGACATTTTGGTGACATCGAACAGCACAGACTTAAATTTAATGTTATATATTAATCGCTACAAACGGTTCAAGATTTTGTTTTTTTTGTTTTTGTCTGGTGTCAAGAAAGCTGTGAAAATATTCACCACAAGCACTTCATAGCTGACAAGTTTGAGCAGTAACAATAAGTACAATGAAAATAGAGAATATAATGGGGTAAGTGTGAGAGCAGTTGTTACTCTGATCAAAAAGGGAGCAATTTTTCACTGGGTTTTGTGTAGCTGAGCTTCAGAACTGCAATGTTTTATAAGTGGCACCACCACAGGACAAAAAAAAGAAAGATTTAAGTACCATTGTGAAGCTGTGTAAATGTATGCCACTAGAATTTTCAACAGCTTCATTTTCTTCAAGTGCAGTATCAAAAATTCCAGAAAAAAAATATTGATTGGTTTTTTGGACCTCTTGAAATAAGCTTCTTTGCCGTATTAAGAGTCCACAGACTTCTCTAGCTTGTGCAGAAAAAGAGGAGGGCAGAGGCTGGGCAGACTGAATGGCTAAGATAGACAGAAGAGGACAGGCAGAGAAAGTCCCAAGAAAGCAAAGTAAAAGGGGAAAGTCAGTTAAAAACATGACTGTATAGATTTATTTGTATTGTGCAATGAAAGCATAAAGTGATACAGTGACAGAAAGATGCAAGAAGTAAGGGAGAGAATAATGCAGTCAGGACGCTCATATAAGTGACAGTATTTTGCCCTGTCTGCAAACAGAATGGGACTTCAACCCTGTTCAGTCTGTGCCCAGAGGAGGGAAATTAACAATCTGTCTGCTCGTTTAGTGACTTGTCATTTCCTGACACCTCCTGGCACTTGCTAGGAATCTTAACAAGGACCAGACATGGCAGTGAGAGACAGGGAAGGACAGTGACAAAGGAAAAGTTAAAGAGACAAAGAAGAAAAGATGAAAATTGAAGAAAAAGTGGTCAAAAGGATATTTATTCACTGCCATTCAAATCAGAATTGAATTCATGCCAAAGATGCATCAGCTCATCCATCCAGAGCTCATGACCACACTTAAAGGTAGGAACATAGATCGACCAGTAAATTGACAGCTTCACTTTCAAGCATGCTCTCCTTTTACCACAACTGCAGCAGCAGCTTCCACATCACTGAAGATGCCTCAAAAATCCCTCTCCCAGTCCATTCTCCCCTCAGTAGTGAACACCCCAAGATGCTTGAACTACTCCACTTGGGGGAAGCAGTTCACTCCTGACCCAGAGTGGGCACACCATCCTTTTCTAGCTGAGAGCTATGGCCTCAGACGTGGAGGTGCTAATTCTCATCCCAGCCACTTCACGCTTCGCTGCAAAACGCCCCAGTGCAAGCTGGAGGTCATGGCTCAATAAGGCCATCAGCAAAATGCAGAGATGAGATCCTGAGACCACAGAGCCAGACACCTTCCACCCCTGGCTACATTCAGAAATCTGTCCATAAAAATTATGAATAGATGTAAGAAGACGAAAACCTAAGAAAAAACAGTATTTTCACTAAGTACGAGCTGGAGTTTAAACCACAGATCCTGACAGTTCAGAATTAAGGAAGTTAAATTTACAATATTAATAATTTTCACTAACAGGAACTACATTTTTAACAATGTTTATTGTATTTGTAAGACAGTTTTAGTTTTCATTCTTTCAGCTGCTGCCCTGTTGGTGTTTAAGGATCTGACAGTAAAGATTAAACATAAAAACAGAATTCAAATGTAGGTTAAGAGTACATGCAAATATAAATAAGTGTCCTATTTTAGGAAAAAAATATTCATGTTTATAGTGCAAAAGTTGCATCTATATTTATTACTGATGCTCAGAGTCTTTATAGCCTTTTACTGTCTTTGGACATAGAATCTTCTGGGATTGGTGACGTTAGTTTGGGAAAATTGTTCAGTAGGTGATGATTTCACACTGGTTGATTTTTAATCTTAAACATAAGTTACTATGGTGATGTACCGCAGAAAGGATTGAGTTAACATTAAGTTACCTAAATAAGGGCAAATCCTGCTCCATATTACAGGCCTTGAGAATGTTGATATCTTTTCAGTTGGTTGAATAATTCAAATATTTAATGTGTAATTTTTTAGTTATTATTTTAAGGTTTTAAATTTTTTGTGTATTTATAGTTTATCCACAGATTCGTTACAAAGCTATTGCTATTCAGCTGAAATAATCTAAATATTCCTTTGTCTGTTTTCATTTTTCAAAAATGCAAAACTGTATGTCTGGCATTATTTGCTTACATTTTAACTGTATTGATAATAGCTGCTTTAAGCTTCAAAAGGTAATATGTTGCAGAGAAATTAATTGCAGTAGATGGCATTAACTTTACCATCAACAGCAAATATGCGTCCCACACTTGAATCACACACTATGGGAATCCTTAGGGATGAGAAAAAGGAAAGCTATAAGAAGAGAGTGTTTTATCACATGTTCCCACTGAAACTTCTGGCACAGAGGAGATATTAGAAAATGGATAGGGTGCTGCCAACCTGCCTACACACACTGCTCCACTGAGTGACCATAGAGTATTGCCATGCATACTAACATCAGTTTCACATAGTAGCAACAAGAAATATGAGTGTTTGTTTTCCTTCTGATGACTTCAATAACATTAGAAGACTGCTTGAACAAATTGCTTGACCTTTACAAACATATTATGAATTTAGGGCAAATTAGACTGAGTAGAAAAGTGGAATATATTTTTTCAACCTCATGGGATGCCAGCACATACACATTTTTTCTTCATTCAGTGGACCAATTAAATCATCATACAGCTTCTATATTTAAACAAGCCTGTCCCTTTTGCTTACAGGACTGACATCTATTAGAATGTTAAGAATCAGAGGATACCAGGAAAAAGCTACAGCCATTGTTTTCCTGTCTAGTGGAATAACAGATGGTCACCTACATTACTGTATATGGCACTTTTCAGAGGAAAGTGAATTATTGTAACTAGGGAAGCAACATGTCTGTTCAAAATAATGTATTTTATTTAATAAAAGGATTGTGAGAAATAAGAAGTAGAAAGAAAGGCACCTAGGTTGTATTTGATGAACAGTTTTTTTTTTTTCATTTCTATAGCAACTGGTAGGTCTGTCATCACAGTGCTTGTCCCTGCAATGGAAGGGCTGAAACCTCATTTACACCACTGTTGCTGGTTCCAGTAAAGGTGCAGAGGCAGTTCAGCCTTTGCACCTTTTGAGATCCAGTTGACATTTGAGAGCTGATTTTTACACAGCTTTACTAGAAGTTGATTTCCAATGGGAGAAAACCATGGCAGACTTAAACTGCAGGCTGCATTTGCCTGTAATAGGTACCCATAGCTACTAGCATTGGTTCTTCCAATTTTGAGGCAAACTACAGTCATGTGAAAAAGAAGTTCAGCCTCTTTCAAGTCTAAGGTTTCATGCATTAGGGCATTATAAAAACCATCAAGTCTTTAGGGGGTCTTAAAATGATGTAACACAATCTCAGAATGAACAATTAAAAATTACATATTGTATATTTTTTGCAGCCACAGGACCTGGGCACTTTGTCGTAGTTGAGTCAATCATGTACTTCTTTGTACACCAAAGTATTCTATATTCAAATATAAGACCATCTGTCTGACAGCTAAAGCTTTGCCAAAACTGGGTCGTGCAACAGAACAATGATGTAAAGCACATAGCAAATTTATAATAAAATGTCTAAAAAAGAAAATAATCATGGTGTTGCAACTTAAGTCCAGACTTAATGCTGTGATGAGACGTTAAGTGAGCCATGCATAAACAAATGCCCACAGAGCTCAATGAACTGAAAAAGCATTGTAAAGAATGATGTAAGACTAATATAGTCATACAGAAAATTATTATTTAAAGTTATTGCTGCTATAAGGGGTTCTACAAACTATTGACTCATGAGGTGTACTGTTTTTCACATGACTTCTCCCTTTTGACTTCAATTTTGTTTAATAAATAATGACATTACAGAATCTGTTGTGTATGTTTTACAGTTGAAGTGGTTTGGTTCAGTGTTTAAGAAGGTAATAAAGAAACTTTCTGAATATTTTCAACAATATATATTTGGTAAAAAAAATTCCATTGCTTGTTAGAAATTAGGAATTATTAAGATATGAAGCTGTAATTGTAAACGGTGGGCATATCTTATGTGTGTTGAAAAATGACTCTAAATGCATTGCAATATGACACAAATTATGATCAAATATCAGAATTTGAAAGGTTAGGAAAAAGCGAGGATTGAATATGAGTATGTACTGTACACCATACCCTACTTCTGCTACTGACAAAAATGGAACAATGGAACCGCGAGTCCCCAGACAGTCTGTTATATTCAGTGTAGTTTCCTTGGTTCTTATATTTCTTCATTTGCTCTACAAATTATGTCAACAAAGCTTTTTCTGATCAGAATGAAATGCTTGTTTCACTGGATTCGGATAGTACGCCTGCCTGCAGTGCTGTCAAGTATATCAGCTTCTTTCAGCTGCTCCTGTTAGGGGTCACTGGATCATCTGCCTCAGTCTCACCCTATCCCTTGCATCCCCCCTGTCACTCCAACCATCTGCATGCCCTCCT
>VUQH01080860.1:0-12040 GCA_015106775.1 Etroplus canarensis | reverse complement strand
AAAACAGAGCAGAGATGAAGGTTTTGCTTGGAGTGACCAGGATGGACAGGATCAGAAATGAGTCCATCAGAGGGACAGCTCAGGCTGAGATGGTTTGGACATGGTCAGAGGAGGGATAGTGGATATATTGGACAAAGGATGTTGAAGATGGAGCTGCCAGGCAGGAGGAGAAAAGGAAGACCACAGAGAAGGTTCATGAATGTAGTGAAGGAGGACATGCAGAGGGTTGGTGTGAGGGAAGGGACAGGGTGAGATGGAGGCGAATGATATGCTGTGGTTGAAGGAAGAAGAATCACAGCTTCTCTTACAGCCAGACTGTCACTAAAGACATCTCACTGTGACATCCTGAGGCATCTGATGGAGAACGTTTACTGCAAAAAAACCCTCACTGTGGTGCATTCACTTGTGTGCCAGCATGTAGCAAATTGTCACACAAGGCATGATTTTAGATTTTTAATGGGCCGAACTTGCAAAACTTCATGATTGCACCTTGTACGTCTGCTGCCTGGCTTACTGTTCCAAAAAAAAACGAAAATCATATGCAAACCGACATTAACACATGGGCCCAAAAGAAAAAAAACAAAACAAATATTCTCGATTGTCAAATGGTCAAATTCAGTTTGACTGACAAAATGGATACTTGGTGAATGCCTCAGTTGTTAAATGAACACTGCAGCGAATGCGACTTGAAACTGCCTCTGGTTGTGACAAACCCATAGAGAGTGATTGCCTGACTGTGGTTCCCCTTTAGCACTGCAGCGCAATTAATGCCTCTCCCCTCACTGTTTCTTCTTTATTGTTTGTCCCGTAGTCCTCATCAACACAGTTTCAAGCCATGTTAAATTTAAAAAAAAAACAACTTAATGTCTCTATATATCCTCTTGCTCAAAGGGTTTTAATTCTATCTGTATACAGAATATTCACAACCCTACTGTAGGGATGACTGATGGAGACCATGGACAAAAGTGTTGCTATCCATTAGCAAAGGAGAGGGTTGGCCTCTTATCTTCTAGGTAATAGCACAGTATGTAGAGTCAGACAGATGATGCTCGTTGATACCTCTTTCTTGTGAAGCAGCCTTTCTCAAACTCTTCTAAAAGCTTGGCTGACACTGCCTGCTGAGGTAAGATGCTTTAAAAGAGGTAGGGTTGGAGAGATGACTGCATGTTTTCTCTGTATCTGGCTTTTTTCTTCGCTCCAAGTCATTTTGAATCAGAATGGGAATGTCTGACTTTTTTTAGGCTCCTTGCTCAGTACAATGCCCCACAGAATCCATTATACTCAAACAATACCAGCGATACACCGAGAAACCCCAATGTCCGAGGCAGGTTATTCAAAAGCGACATGGTGCCCCGTGATCAAACATCTTTTCTGCAGCTGCCCAAAAGTCATATTTCCATTACATATATCTGTGGTCATGATCCCTGTTTTTCTTCTTCAGCATTTATTTGCCATTCATGCTAAGCAGAGCTGAGAGTGTCTCTTAATGGTACAGCAGAGAGCGCTTAATCCAGACTGAGATGAGCTAATTTATGGATGCCATTAGAGTTTAGTACTTGGTGTTTTTTTTTTTCATGTTGCACAGTGCAACTTCTTTTTCCTCCTGTATCATCTCAACAACTGGACTCATCACTTATAGATAAACTACCAGTTAGCCCACTCTGTATCAAAAACGTTTTATAGAGAAGCAGTGAGGACAGTAGCACTGCAGGAGGATTTATCTGGAAACATTTGGAGTCAATTTACCAGAAAGGCTTTGTAAGCACAACAAACGAACGCACATTACACATAAGGCTTTCCATACAAACTAACAAGAGAATGGTTTTGAAAATCCTTTAGATTTTTTCACACTTGTCTGGGTCATGGCCCAGAGACACACAGACCTCCTGCTCCATTTCTTCCAGGCCATCTCAGCAATATAATCCCTCCAACATGTCTTGGTTCTACCCTGGGAAGCTTTCTCAGTAGGAGATGCTGAAAACACCTGGCACCCAGGAAGCATCCTCATCAGATGCCCAACTACCTCAACTGGCTCCTTTTGAGCCACTTCGTTTTGATTTCCATAATGCGTTAAATGCACTTTTTTTTGCAAAATAATCCTTACATTATGGGTTATTATAGGCAAATTAAAACAACTAATTAGAATCTTCAGACACTTCCTAATTTAGATGAGTATTTTGCAACTTAAATAATAATGTGATCACTTCTACGACAAACTGTAGAAAAATTGAAAATACCAAGAAGTCGCTGCTAAACAACCAATGACACACTATATGGATAAAAGCATTTGGCCACGTCACTTAATCATTTAAATCAAGTCTTTTATTCATTCCCATTGCCATAAGTGTATAAAATCAAGCACCTAGCCTTGCAGTCTCCTTTTACAAACATTACTGAAAGAATCGGCTCACTGACTTGGTGCAGGGTGCTGTAATAGGATGCAACAAGTTTGTAATAATACCGCTTACAGTTGGTGGTGGAATATCATGGAGGGAAAAAATTCACAAAGTGAAACCAACTCACAGACCACATAAAGTTATAGAGCAGGGTTGCCAAGTGCTGAGGTGCATAGTGCAAAAAAGTCACCAACACTCTGCTGACTCAATAACTGAAGAGTTCCACACCTCCTCTGGACTTAACATCAGCACAAAAAACTGTTCACCGGGAACTTCGTGGCATGGGTTTCCACGGCAGAGCAGCTACATGCAAGATGAAAACTTCACATCACCAAGCATCAGATAGAGATGTAAAACACGCTGCCACTGGACTCAGGAGCAGTGGAAATGTAGCAACACTCTGGGGAAGGTGCCAAATCCATATTAATGCCTTAGGATTTAAAATAGGATGTCATAAAGCTCCTACAGGTGGCTCAGTACTTTTGTCTATGTAGTGTATATCTTGAAAGATGCAGCCTTCATCAAGTCAGGGCGTAGGACATTTAATTAAATGGCACAAGATGTAGAGTCTGCAGTACTGGATGGTCTCCATAGGTACAGCTGTGATTGGCCTCTTCAGAAAAGCCAGTGGCTGTGAACATTGTCACAATGTGCTCAGTATCCATTTTATTGTCATTTGATTCATGTTTTGTTCATGTGACACCGTGGCGACCGTGATGCCATCACACACCAGCCTCTACAGGCAAAAGTCCCACTGCACCATCACTAGTTGGGTTTAGTCAACATGAAAGCCCAAAGACAGCAGTACGCTGGTTACTCGCTGAGTTGATGTTGCTTATGTTTTGGCCTTGTGACAGATTTTTTGCAAGATACATTATAGATACAGTTTGACTGATGTACCTTTTTAGTTTGCAGAATGCAAAAAGTGACTGAATAAATCTGTTAACGGTAAAGACTGTTTGGGACTCCCTGCAATTTTAATTATGCAGTAATTTGAATATAAGACTGAATACTAAAAACTGCTCATACATATTTTAAATGAATTAAAACATTTTGAAAATAAACAAGAAATGTCAAGAAATAATTTCTCCTCCACTGTGAAGAAATCTTCTTCTTTCGGCTGCTCCCATCAGGGGGCCACCACAGCAGATCATCTGCCTCATATCCTGCTTCTCTACATCCATCAACCTTCTCTCTAGTCTTCCTCTTCTCCTCCTGCCTGGCAGCTCTATCTTCAGCATCCTTTGTCCAATATATCCGCTAACCCTCCTCTGACCATGTCCAAACCATCTCCACCTTGCCTCTCTGACTTTGTCTCCAAACTGCTCAGCCTGAGCTGTCCCTTTGATGGGACTTGTTTCTGATCCTGTCCATCCTGGTCACTCCCAGCGAAAATCTCAACATCTTCATCTCTGCCACCTCCAGCTCCGCCTCCCGTCTTTTTGTCAGTGCCACCGTCTCCAAACCATTCATCATAGCAGGTCTTGCTACCGTCTTGTAAACCTTCCCTTTTACTCTTGCTGCTATCCTTCTGTCACAAAGCATCCCTGACACTCGTCTCCACCCACTCCACCTGCCTTAACTTTCTTCTTCACCTGTCTTGTGCTCTGTCTGTTGCTTTGAAGGTTTGACCCTACATATTTAATCCTGTGTTGCACAAAAGTACAAACCAGAATATATGTGGAAATGTTCCTTTCAGCTCATTAATGACAGCAAAATAAATCATTTTACCTCCGTTTTGCTCTCTGCTAACCCACAGACATACAGTCATGACTGTATGATCTCAGAGAATATCCATGTGACTTTTTCCCAATAACTTTGTTAGTTTTTTTCTCTTTAAAAAAATGAGAACAGGAGTCAACAATTTAATTTTTCTCTTTGAAACTGTGCGGATTTCCCCCCCAGAAATTTCAGGGGGGGGGGTTTTACTTATAAATGTAGTTAATTGAAATTGTTACTCTTTCCCTCAAATCTGAGGGTGAGCGTACTAATCTGGATGTACTGAGTGGCACTGTAATGTCAGTTTATCACAGTGACTCTGAGTAACAAGTTTAGCTTTGTGCACTTCAGATTTCTCATTCCAGTGACCCAGTTCTACTGACAGCCATGAATTAACGCTGCCCTCATCATGTTTGACAGATGATGTGATGATCTGCTGTCACGGTCATGAGTTCCATCTTTCTTCTCTATACTCTTCTAATTCTATCACTCTGGTACAAGTTAATCCTGGTTTCATTTGTTCAAAGACCCTTTTTTTTAGAACTGGGCAGACTTGAAGGTTTTGGCTTTTGGGTTTTTTTTAAACCAAGTCTAATTTGGCCTTTCTGTTCTCAAGAGTTAAAATTTGGAATCCAGAGGTGCCTTCGTGAATGTAAATACAGAGGGTTTAACCACAAAATGCCAACGTGTCTAACTCCATGTGAGTGTTTTAACTTGTGCTAATCCTGCCACAAAATTTCCTCTATTCACAAATGTACCAAATGTGGATTTGTGGGCAGCACGGTGATGTGGTGGTTAGCACTGTCACCTCACAGCAAGAGGGTCTGGGTTCAAATCCAGCAGCCTGCCAGCCTAAGCCCTTCTGCGACTGCATGTTCTCCCCGTGCTTGCGTGGGTTCTTTCCTAGCGCCTTGGCTTCCTCCCACAGTCCAAAGACATGCAAAGCGGTTAGGTTAAATGGCGATTCTAGATTGACCGCAGGTGTGAGTGTGAATGGTTGTCTGTCTCGCTGTGTTGGCTCTGTGACGGACGGGCGACCTGACCAGGGTGTGCTCTGCCTTTCACCCTATGACAGCTAGGATGGGCTCCAGCGCCCCCCGCAACAATGAATTGGATGAGCGGAAGAAAATGGATGGATGGACGTGGATTGGCTCACATCTAAAGTTCCTGCTAAATATGTGAAAGGCCTATTTTTATTTATTTAGCCTAAAGATGGCCTTTAATTTCATTGAGCCCTCTTTAGAATGCACATGCTCCCTTGAACAGCTACCAAGTGCAAAATCAGCTTAGACTCAAATCCTTAATTTTTCATTAAATTAAAACCACCTAAGACGTGTCCAATTACTTTAGAGCCTGTGAAAATGGAAGGAGTTCATAATCCCATTTAATGTCATTTCATTCTCTTTTTTTTTTTTGTTAAACCCTTTAAATTAAAGGTGAGACGTTACACTTTTAATTGCCTCACTAAAAATCCCATCGTTGTGGTGTGCAGAGGTGAAGATACTAACATGTCTTTCTCCAACATTTTATGGACTTGACTGTCAGTTTTGATAGAATTTAATGTCGCAATAAAATGGGTAAACACTAAAGCTGTCTGAATATGTCAGCAAAGCTTTGCGTTAGGCACTCATTAGAAGCGGAGTACAGTCAACGATGCCATTTGCGAAATGAGGCAGGTGGAACGCAGTCCTCGTGTGTGCAGCTCTGCACTTGCGCTACCTGGGATGAACTGACAGCAGAAAAGAAACGACACAGTGCCGGGCTTATAAATACAGCGTGCGGCCTGTTCCGCTGTGCTCTGGCTTTGACGTGCCAAACAGGCGAGGCATTTGTTTCAGTATTTCACACCAAAACTCGGCTTTTTGCAAATCAAATTACAGCTCAGGCTTTGCAGAAGAAAGTCAAGACAGTGGCTCCATTCAGTTACCTTTGTTAGAGCCTCTTCTAAAGCCGCAGGGCGTCTCTGCTTGACAGGTCCTCGTGCAGGGTGCAATCAAGGCGTCAAGGCCTGAACTCTATACAGCTGGTGGCAGTTAATTGGATTCAGGAGCTCCATTAATCAGTAAGTTCACTCCTCACTAAAGGAAGTTGACAATTATAATTAAAAAAGGTCAGAGAGGTTTTGATTAATATAATTGTCTATGCTGATGTTGCTCGCTTTTTATCTGACTATACATGAAGAAATCCGTGGTACAAAGTTATACTTATAGCCGCTGGGGTATAAGGGGTGGCTCATGTCGATGCAGAAGTGGACAATAAAGTAGTATAATCACTGAATGACAATTGAACTAGATCCAGTCTGAGGACACAGCCATCGGTACATGGAACATGTTCTACATGCTGAGCCAGCTCCCAGCTCATTTTGTTTGAAATTTGGGAAAAAAAGGAATTTCCCATGATCCTGATAGGAAATGTCATAAGGCCAAGAAAAAACGTGAAGGGCTGAGCAAAAGACGACAGGGATTCTGTGGGAATCTGACTGCACTTAACCCTGTGGATAGTTTGTCACTCTGAATGTTACTGCTGCAAGGAATTACGGGACATTACTATGTCCTGTTCTGAAGGATGATCTAGTGAATCTTATGCTAATTATCATAGAAAAGATGTAGGTATAATTTATGGGCAAACACACTGGACCACATCTCTTAATCGCTGATTTCAGTCATGTCATTTAGTCCCATTGCCACAGGTGTATAAAATCAAGCTCCTAGACCTGCCGTCTGCCTTTACAAACATTTGCAAAAAATGGGTCCTTCTAAAGAGCTCAATGAATTCCAGGTACTGTAATAGGCTGCCTTCATTACAAAAAGTCAGCTGGTGAAGTTTCTTCACTCCTAGATATTCCATGATCAACTGTAAGTGGCATTAATGCAAATTGGAACCATTTAGGAAAGACAGCAACACACCCATGAAGTGGAAGACCATGTAAAGTTACAGAGCGGGGTCACCGAGTGCTGAGGTGCATTGTGGCCAACCCTCTGCTGACTCAGTAACGCCAGAGTTCTAAGCTTCTTCTGGCATTGCTATCAGTCAGCACGTAGGGAGCTCCATGGATGAGCACCTGCATGCAGGCCTTGCATCACCAAACAAAATGCTAAGCATCAGATGAAGTGGTGTAAAGCAGACCACCATGTGGAATAACAAATCACCCTCCCCTATCTGGCAGTCTCATGGATGAGTCTGCATTTGTAGAGTTCCAGGAGAACATTACCTGCCTGACTGCACTGGGCCAACTGTAAAGTCTGGTGGAGGAGAGATAATATTAAGGAATTTTGGTTTGTTTGTTTCTTTTTCTGGGGTTTGCCTGGACCCATTAGTTCCACTGAAGGGAAATGTCGTGTTGAACTATTCTATGCTTCCAGCTTTGTGGCAACAGTATGAGGAATACCCTTTTCTGTTTCAGTCCACAAAGCAAGTGCCATAAAGGTATGGCTGGATGAGTTTGGTGTGGAAAAACTTGACTGGCCTATACAGAGCCCTGACCTCAACCCCATCCAATTCATTTAGGATGAATTAGAATGGCCCTGTTATAAGTGTCCCCCGGAGTGTGGTGGTTTACACATTCGTCTTATAAATGAAAGGTCCCTGGTTTGAATCCAGGTTGGGGGGCACAAGTCCCTCTCACCGTGGAGGGTTGCATCAGGGTGGGCAGCTGGTGTAACCCCTCTGCTAAATTACCATTGCAGATTAATTTGCTGTGACGTCCCATTAAAGAGAATACAAGGGAGCAGCCAAAGACATATTTAGAATGGCCCAGTGTCTGACCTCACAACTATTCATTTGTATGAACAGGCAAAAATTCCCACAGCTTCCTATATCCATACTACAGTGTGCCATACCTTCCATCCATCCATATCCACGGCATTTGTTCAAGTTCTCTGGTGGGACAATCCAGGGGTGTTAATTGAGCCAAAATGTTATGAAAGACTGCATGCAGAATATGCATGCGTTTTAAACCTTTATTAGGTCACTGAATTTTTTTAGCTATTTAGTAGCTAAATAGCTACTAAATAGCTATTTAGTAGCTGGTGATTGTGTACATGCAGATTTTATCTTCCGGTGATTCCCGAAATAAACTTATGGTTCCTTCATCAGTCATTTAGATAAACACAAATAAGGACAGAAATACATAATATTGTATCCTTCTGTGCAAAACTGAGGACTTTCAGTTTGTGAAATCATTAATATTCTTCAGTAAACTGCATTTATTTTTATACAATGCACATGAAGGGAAAGCAGAACTCCCACTTGGTGAAAATCAGATATTCATAGAAAAAAAAAAAGTTGTATTTCAAGTGGAAACAGAGGCAGTGATTCTCAGCAGAGCGGAGACTGAATCCAGGGTCATCCTTCATAATACATTATTGGCACGATGAATAATCAGTCGGGTGGGGGGACTCCATGAGATTTTGATACCAAAAACAAAGAATTTTGGCATGTGCTTCACAGAAATGGCTAAACATGATAATTACAATGCACCTGGCATCAGTAGCAGTAATTATGGGGACGGTGTGTTTTCACAAACGGCTTTAGCTGCCTGCCATTTTGTTGCTTTTAACTTTGTAAATCTGGCTCTGAAAGGTGCTTTTCGCTTACTTTTTATCTTAAATGAGACTACAAGGCATCTTCACAGGCCCCATCAACCAGCTGTTGCGCAGAAAAACGCCGGGGAAGAAAAGGCAATGCATTTTAGATTGCGAAACCACTCAGTCGGCAGAAAACAGAGCGCTCCGCCACCAGGAAGATCGGCAGAAGAGATCAGAGTCAGATTTTCACTGTCTAACAAGCCAAATGGATTTTCCTGATAGAAGGCCCTGCCTCTGAACCAGGGTGAGCAAGGCACCAAGAAGGCTGCTTTTATTGATTAGGACTAAATCTCTCTTTGATGAAGTGTTGTGTAAATCAGCAACACACTTTAGGCCCGCTGATTATTCAGAGAGGATTACTGGTATTGCGTGTCAGAATAGGTAAGAACTGAGGCTTAAAGAGAGCCTACGGCACAAACTTTGAAACTTCAATTTTCCTGCCAGTTCCACCTGTATAATTTAACATGTGTGTTAATCTGACAATTGCCCTCATACACTCAGATGCACCACATTATGTCTAGTTAAGCTAAGGCACATGATGGTTACATCATATGGCTATGAAAAATAATTAATTTTAAACCAAAAAAAAAAAGCTAAGTGCTATAATTTGCGTCTAAAATAACAGTAGTAGTATTCTTTAATTTATTTTCCGAGAAACTGACTGGCCATCCCAGTGAGTCGATTTTGTGTTCTCAAGTACCCTTGGCTGGGCGGTGAATAAAATAAATTGTGTTCTTAAGGCTTGAGAGTGTGTCTTACTGGGCATATTTTTAAAATATTTTTTTTCTCTGATAGAGCAAATAAACTGAATACTAAGCACAACATCATTAATCAGGACCTCCACCTCGCTGCAAGTGAAGTTTCTTATTCATCTGTCTTTGTTCTGCGATGGCTGCAACAAGTGTGCAATCAGAGCCTTTTAAAGAGAAGCGTTTTACCTTGTATGGTTGATTTTGGGGGTGTGCCTATGTAATTAAGGCTGGTAGTTTAGCAGCTCTGACATATTTGAATGTCAGCACTGCAAGTTTTAACACCTTCTGCACTTTCTTTCGTAATGTTGCACAATCGTTCAATGCGAGTATTTTATCATCTCTTTGGTTGCAGGCGGTAGTGGTGATGAGTGGATACCAAGATCCCAGTGCCTCCAAAGAAAGTTGATTATCGCCCTTTGTTTAGTCCCTGTACAGAGCAGACACCAATCCAAGACACATAATATACTCTCAATGATGCCAGTTAAGTCCTCTATACTATCCAGCACACCTACACAGATAATAACCTCCAATTAAACTACTGTGCTGATGCAAACATCAGCAGGGGAGCAACAATAATTATTCTTCCATCCCACGCTAAAGCTAAATATCTCCATTTATAGTTGTCTGTAAATAACTCACATATAGGACACTGCAAGCTGCACAGAGGCAGTGTCAGTCAGCCGGCTGGATGAATTTCTATCAAATCTCGTAAAAACTTTCTTCTTCTTTAAGTTGCTCCCATTAGGGGTCGCCACAGCAGATCATCTGCCTCCATCTCACCCTTTCCCCTGGATCCTTGTCTGTCACACCAACCGTGAGCATGTCCTCCGTTTGTGGCCTTCCTCTTCTCCTCCTGGCCGGCAGCTCCATCTTCAGCATCCTTTGGCCAATATATCCGCTATCCCTCCTCTGACCATGTCCAAACCATCTCCCCCTTGCCTCTCTGACTTTGTCTTCAAACCACTAAGCTTGAGCTGTCCCTCTGATGTACTCATTTCTAATCCTGCCCTCCCTGGTCACTCCCAATGAAAATCTCAGCATTTTCAACTCTGTCACCTCCAGCTCCAACTCCTGTATTTTTGTCAATTGTTCCCATGTATTTAAACTTCACTACCTCTTCTCCTTGCATCTTTTATGTTTGGCTTTCCTCCCTCTCATTCACGCGCATGTACGCTGCTTTGCTTTTGCTGACTTTCACTCCTCTCCAGTGCATACCTCCACCTCTACAGGCTCGCTTCCACCTGCTCCCACTACAGCTACAGCACAGACTGGTACTTACATAGCGCTTTTTACTACAAGCCACATTCACACACACACGTCCATACTCCTATGGATGCATCGGAAGCCTTTTGGGGTTCAGTGTCTTGCCCAAGGACGCTTCTGCATGTAGACTGGGGACGTCAGGAGTCCATGGAGGCTTCTGCCTGACCTCATCTGTCAACCAGTTCATCTCCACTTCAGACAAGAAGGGTCCCAGTGTCGATCCCTGATGTAATCCCACCACTATCTGTCACTCCTACTGTACACCTTACCACTGTCTCACTGTCCACATACACACCCTGCACCACTCTCACATACTTCTCTGCCATTCCTGACTTTCTGAAGATCCATAAAGACACAGTGCAGCTCCTTCTGACCTTCTCTGTATTTCTCCATCAACACTCTCAAAGCAAACATTTTATCTTTTCCCAATGATCAATTCAAACAGCATTGTTGGTCTTTTATTTTTCCATTAGTAGGCCGGTAGTCTCAGAGTCATCCAACCAATTATCAACTAATCAACGATCACCTGTGTTGCTTTCAGACGCTGAAAATCACTTCCTCAAGACCAGACCATTATTTTTGCATTTTTACAATTATGGACCCACCCTGGGGTTAAAGTGGAGTTTGGCAGGTGGGATAACCCAAAGATCTGTTGTGGCATTACACTAGAAGTAAATGAGAGTTTGTATGGCAAGCTTAGGTGTTCTTATTTTCTTTGTGGACCAAGTACGTGATTAGTTGACTTTTGCTGCTGCACCTCTGAAGTCTACTGCTAACTGTGGGCTGGCTGTGGCTCAGGAAGTAGAGCGTTCTGTCTTCTAATCAACATGTTGGTGGCTTGATCCCCAACTTCTTTAGTCTACATACCAAAGTGTCCTTTGGCAAGATGCTGAGATCCAGGTGTGAGATAGTTAGAAAGTGCTTAAGGCATAAAGAAAAGCATCACATGATGTGTGGGTGAACGAGGCTTGGAGTAGCAAGAACCTTGCGTGCTCAGAGCAGGAAAAACACTATGAACGCACCAATCCATTCAACATACCAATAAATAATTCATAACAAACATACCATAAATAATTCATTTATAATGTGTCGCCGTTGTTCACAAAAATATTTCATTTTTTAATGATTTCCAAAACATCGTGATTTCTGTTCATGTGTAAAAGTTATCTGACTTCAGCAGCTTGTTTTACAGCAAAACATCAAAGCTCAGACAGCTCATAAACCATCAAAATTCAGAGGTTATTTTAATGTGTGAAGTACAGGAAGAAAACATTCTTGTTACTAGTCAGCTGAATTGCATAAACTAATGAGAATATAAATCCAC
>VUQH01080859.1:0-17912 GCA_015106775.1 Etroplus canarensis | reverse complement strand
GTTTTAGATCATGGCCCGGAAAGCAAAGGAGACTGCAGCGCCCAGTGCCAAGCCGAGGGACAAGAAGAAGGCCATTATGGCCCCCGCCGTCTCTGCCTCGTGCTGCGACACCTTCCTGTAGGAAGACACAGAGAAGATGTTCGTGAAGAACGAGCGGTCACAGGACACAAACAACTCTTGAGTACCAGCACATAATTTGACATGTTCAAGAAATTAACATCACTTAGTGTCTCTCAGCAGTAATTTTCATGGGAAGGAAATCTTGGTGATCACAATGTGAGGTCTGCATTTGTGAATGAATTTCTTAAAGCAGCCCTAACATAGATTGTAGCTCAAAGATGGACATAGCCATTGGTTTTAAACGCTGCCGTGCTGATGTTCGGGGGCCAAAAGTTACCACTTTGGGATAAAAGGGTACAGTGCTAAGTTATCAACTAATACTCGTTAGCAAGCTACATCCATGTGGTAAGGACACAAATACAGACACCTGCTAACTATAACTAAGTAACTAATAAAATGTTAGAATTTCACTTATCAACACTTGGATGGTCTGTACAGCACCACAGGTCATGTTATTTGTCAGACAGTTCCACTGAAATGCACCAACAGCACAAATATGGTGGAGAGATCCAGTTCAGAAACTTCTGTTAGTAGAGGTGAGATCTAGAAGACAACAACTGGCTATACCTTTCAAAACAGCCACATCTGTGACTCCAGTATGCCTGCTGCAAACATGTTTTTCTATTTAAAATGGGAGGTTTTTTGTAGATTGACACCCTCAAGTGGCCACCAGAGGAACTGCAGGAAATTTTTTTTGTACTGCTGTGTGAAGTTCACCATTTAGCCCTGAATGTTGACCCTACCCACAGCCACTGATGTCAGTGGTGCAATAGTTTTGTAGTTCCAGCTTTTGGCACTTCTGGTGGAACGCCACAGAGCTGGCTTATCATTACTAGGCACTGGCTCTGTGTCAGTGGAAAGCAATGGCTGCCATTCGACACCCATCTTTAATGCACTTACATTATATTAGTATGTTTTGTTTTATTTGTTTTGTGCATTCTGTTTTTCCTGGTTGCAAAAACAACACCGGTATATGTGTGCTATGACCAGTCACGCTCACAGTGGATTTATGCTTCTGCGTTAAATGATGCCATAAGTTTGATTAAGAATGATTCAGCTTGTATCCAACTTTTCTTTTCTTGTCCATTGTAAAATGTACTTTCGGCTGCTCTCTTGTATTCTCACCAATCCACAACATTAATCTGGTAAAGGTTTTACGCCAGATGCCCTTCCTGACACAACCCACCATGATGGGAGGGGCTTGTGTCCCCACCTGGAATCGAACCAGGAACCTTTTGCATGTGAGGCAAATGTGTAAACCACTAGATGACCGGGACACTTTTATTGTCCGTTGTAATCCTTTTAAATGTTTTGTGAAGCACTTTGTGACATCTATCTGGGAAATGTGCTATATAAATAACATTTCCTTACTTACTGGGAACAGCATAGCAACAGACCTTTCAGAAACGCCACACTGTACGGCGTAACCTGACATGCACAACTATGCAAATTTAACTGTATGTCGGGTCGACACACAGGTATGAATGCTCGTGACGGGCACTTGTGTAGGTTACGTCGTTTCAGTGCAGAGGTATAAATTAAGTTAAAATCTACACACCAGCAACTCCAAGTAATTCATTTTCACATTTTATCTCATTCCCTTATTTGCACAAAACCCAATATATATGGTTTGTAGTTTTAAATTGCGCGTAGAAACAGCCACAGCATCAACAAAATTTATTCCAGTGTGTGTGTGTGTGTGTGTGTGTGTGTGTGTGTGTGTGTGTGTGTGTGTGTTTACTACAAACAGGCACAGCCTAAGATTTCTGGCGCTTGAAGCTTTCTGGTTTGTTTGTAGCCTGAAACCCTTTGGTTTTCATGCTGGTAAACATTCCATGTGGAGGTCAAAAAAAGGATTTGCATTTGCTGAAATCCCTTGACAACTATCTCACATTGCATTTGCTTTTTTTTAATTGTGTCTGCATTTGTAAACAAGGACCAGCAGAGAGAAACAGAAATCAGGTCCCAGCAGACCAGAAAGAGTGGCTTCTGCTCTCATAGTCCAAATCAGCAGATTGTGCATGTATGAATTTAACATTTTTCATATTTAGCAGAAAGTGTTTTTAATTTACCACGTTGGGAGTATTTTTAGGATTTTGAAGAAACCCTGGAAAGTCATCCTCCCTTCTCCTTCAAGTCACAGAAAGAAGAATAGTGAAGCCCCCTCCAAGTTAACCTGTACTTCCTAAAAGTGTGCGGTCGGTCTGCGTGCAGTCCTTACTTGGGTCCAAAGCACATGCAGAGGCTGGCGAGGTATCCGTTGGAGAAGGAGAAAACAATCATGAAGATGATGTACAAGGCGTCGTGTTCGAACCACACAGGGAGGTAATAACGAGGCTTGACGTTACACAGCATGAAGAGGGGGATGAAGATGACCCGCAGGCCCACCAGGACAGGAAGCCAGATGCTGTCTTTACCTGGCTGGATGGAGAGACAGAGGGAGACATACAGAGTTAACAACACGACAGTGTGTGCATGGACAGATCACTATGGGAGCAGGTGAGAGATACAATCTGCTGTTGTGGTAACAGCATGATGATTACAGTGAAATGATAAACTGCAACTATGCTGATAATTCATTAAACCGATTACGTTATGTTTTTTTTTTTTTTTTAAGGAAAAACTGCTAAACCTGTTCCTCGTCTCAAATGCAATTTTAAGCAATTTCCCCCCTGGGATTAATACAGTGTTTTGATTCTGAAATACAGCCAATTATTTTTTATGAGACTGGAGATTAAACATGATGGTCAGAGAAAGAAAGGAAACTGAAGATGTCACTTTGGTCTCTGGAAACAAGTCCAATATAATACAACTTAAGATACATTAACCCTTGTACTGCAGGACCTCAATATATTAATGTCCCAGATAAGTTTCGTGTACTGCCGGTCATCTATATATTGATCACTTCCAGTCGTCTAGCTGGTCGTATAGCTGGCAGTACTAGGGTTAAGACAAAACAGGATATAAGATAAGATATGAAATAAGATACAATAAGGTAAAATAAGAAAAGATACTGTAAGATATGATACAAGATAAGACAATAAGACAAGACTCAATACGATGAAAATGCAATAAGACAGATGATACAGTCACGTAAAAAAGAAAGTACATCCCTGTGATTCAATAACTTGATGCAATCGTTTTCTGTATGACCATCAGTCTCTCACATTGTTGTGAAGGAATTTTGGCCCACTCTTCTTTACAACGTTGCTTCAGTTCATTGAGGTTTCTGAGTATTCATTTATGCACAGCTCTCTTAAGGTTCCCACCACTGCATTTCAGCCAGGTTGAGGTCTGGACTAGGACTGGGCCATTGCAACATCGTGATTTTTTTTTTTTTCCAGCCATCCTATTGCAGATTTGCTAGTGTGCTTGGGATCAGTGTCCTGTTGTACAACCCAATTTCAGAAAAGTTTCAGATCAGTGTCAGATGGCCTCACATTTAACTTGAGAATACTTTAGTATACAGAGGTTTGCTCAGATGCTGGTACGTTCTTTTTAGAGAAGATGATTTATCCTGGCAACTCTTCCAAACAGGCCACACTTGGCCAGTCTTTCTCTGATCGTACTGTCCTTACTTTAATAGTCTTACTGAGGCCTGTTTTCTTGCAATTTCTGAGCGCCGCACAGTCTGACCTTAAGGAGAATTTGCTGGAACATCCGCTCCTTTGAAGAGTGTGGCCATGTGGTAACACACATGAATGCTCCAGACCACTGGTTCTCATCCTTTTTTCAGGGATGTATCCCCTGTGAAATATTTTTTCAGCAAACTATCTGATTTACTAAACTTCATCTGTGCAAAACATTGCTCATCTATCGTGGTCTCTTTTGAACTATTTGGAGATTCTATATTTTATACTATATATATAAACTTGTTAATAAAGAAATATTTAACTCATGAATAAATATCTGTGCACATAACAAGTGCTCTTTTGGTATAATAAAGATCTTTTCTCAAACTAAATTTGTGTACTTAATTATAAAATATTTCTATAGAAAATGTTCACCAAAAAAGAAATCTAAATAAATTTATTAGGAGGATGATGTCCAAGTTAAGGACAATCCTCACACCCTCTCCATGACGTGCTGCATAGACACAGGAGCAGGTTCAGAATGCCACAGGAAATCATTCCTACATGTGGACATCGAATTCTCTAAGTCTTCACTGTGACACCGAAACCAGTTTCTTTTATGGCCACATCTTGCACGTATTGTATAGAGTTTAACCTTGGAGTTATTTATGTTACACATTGCAATTTATACAGACATGCTTATTTGTTTATTTATTTTAATCTTCATTTTCTGTTTTTACATATAACTGAGTGTCTGTAACACAATACTATTTCCGCTTGGGATCAATAAAGTATTCTGATTTTGATTAAGGATCAAAAATTAGACTGATATTTTAAAGTTGTAAACTGTCAACACTGAATAACACTGCTGCTTTAAACTGAGCGCTTTGCTCTTTTTAAGGTCTGCTGACTGATTTCTCCCTGCAGATAAAAATACAATGCTATGGGTGATTTGCAACTGATCAGTGTAAAACCCATTAAAACTTTATTCTTATGAATACCGCTGGGATTTTGGTCTTGCCTTCTTTGGTACTTTTGCCACTATGTCTTCAGTAGCACTGCTGCTACACTTTGAACATACAATTCAATTATCTATCCATCCATCTATCAAAATCATGCAGCAAAATAAAACATAAGTTAAAAAAATTACTAATATGTATTCACCCAACATATAGTAAGTGAATCTACCCATGGGCACATAACCAAACATGTCAATATGTTAGATAAAATATACAAAGTAAACTGCACTAATTTATAAGCAGTGGTCTTAAACGTTTTTGACATGCTCTCCTTTAGAAACTGAAAAATTTGAAAACCACTCCTCTCGAGAAATTTCTGTGATTCGTTTATGTTAGCTTTATAAGATTTAAATCAGGTAATTTGGCAAAACTTAATTTCTGAGGCTGACTCACTTAATTTAACCTTTTTTCCTGCGCTGGGTCAGCAGTAACCTACAGGTAACTCAGAGGAACAAACATGGATAAAGCTGTGGAGTTGCTTGTCTGGTGATATTACTACATAATAATACATGTGATGTTTCACGTGGTGGTGCAGCAGCTGACTACTGGTATCTGCACCAAAAAGCTGCATTCCACACAGGTCAGGCTACCAATCAACTACACAGTCTTTGCAGAATGATTATTAAATTAGATGACTTCCTCTGCAGCACAGGAATTCTGACCTCAGTGGAAATTTGTTTTTACTGAATGATGTTTTAAACAACAAGAAGATGCAAATCATCAGAAAACTAAAACAAAAAAATTCTACATAGCTATCTTTAGCTGCTTCTTTTGGTTTGCCACAGTAGATGACTGCATATGTGATTTACTGTAGCACAGATTGTGCACTGGTTGCGCTTCCTGACACACTCGACCCACTGCAGAAAGAGAAGCGGCAGACACACTCAATTCTTTGTAAATGGTCGTGTCAAGGATTTAATTTAAAGGAGGCTGGGCTTCTTGTTCAGAACGGTGATGCCCTATTGGGGGAATTTCAGGTTTAATGCTGGGTTTTGAGCTATTCTGTTTGCGAATGGTCAGATGCTGTCACTTTCATGTGAATGCACTCATAGCTACAACGTGAAACCCTGAGTCAACTTATGTACTTGATAAACATGTTCTTAGCCCGACTGCTGATGTTACGGAAGTGAAGCGAGATAAGGAAAAGACACCATTTAATGCTGGGTTTTCAATATCAAGAAGGTGGTTCACTTCTTATGGCTCATTTACAGTACTGCTAGAGTCCTTCAGTCAGCCTATGAAAAGCTTCGCAGACCATGATCTACATGTTTACTGTTACCAGGGGGCGGTGTGGGTTGCTCCTGTTTGCTGGTGTTGGTTCTTTAGCCAGCAGTGGCAAAGACAATAGTCGAGGATGAAGAAGTTATAACATATAAAGAGCTGAAGTTAAACCAAGTGTTGAAAATGATAAGTGAGAATGCAGCCACTATCTGTGCTTGTCATGCTTTTTTTTTTAATCTAATGTTTTTTGAGCTTCTCCCCCTATATTGGGCACTCTGTCACTCACTTCCCAGCCTTCTTTTCAGCTAGTCAGAACTAGAACTACGTACAATGTCATCCAAAAAGTTGACTTGTATAAGTTGTAAAAGTAACAGAGAACAGCAGTAGTTCGATTTGACGATTGAGCGACAGATGAGGATCCTTTAACAGTCGCCACAGCAGATCATCTGCTTCCATCTCACCTTGTCCCTTGCATTCTCTTCTGTCACACCAACCCTCTCCATGTTCTTCTTCATTAACTCTCTGTGGTTTTCTTCTCCTCATGCCTGAGCTCCATCTTCACCTCCCTTTGTCCAATATACCCACTATTCCTCCTCCGGTTAGCCAGAAATGTTTTCAAAACTTCAGGCACTTCTAGATTGTTTAATAACATCACAACCGCCATTGTACATTCAGATGTTAGAGGAGAGTTAGTAAACCCTTAAAAACACCACAGCCACTTTTCTTTGACCCCTAAACTTGCTTCACACACACAAACACGCAACACAAACCTCTGATCTCACCAGAAAAGCTTGTTTCAGGGAGATGATTTTTTTTCCATTATTTTCCTCATGACTCATGATTCATTTATGGGGAAACAGTCATTATAGCCAAAGGCTTTGTTTGAATGTTGTTTTTAAATGCAGTCAAAGGTGTTTATAAACAAGAGCGCTTACTATTAGGTTTGTTAACAGGGAGAAGACAAAGTTCAAGCACTGGTCACTGTCATCACCACATTTGGTGCATTACTGACGTTAAAAAAACACATTGCTGGATAAAGATTACCAGGAGGATCAACCCGGTAGAAGACACCGCTGACCCTGCAGTTAGTTGGGACCAAGCCTGTACACAAATTAAGCTGGCTCTGAACCAGGCGACAAGCCTGATAAATGGGTTAGACAGTTAACTGGAGTTTCCACCCAGGCTTTTTAGCTTTCTGATATGACCTCAGCGATATAAAGCCTGGTGATTAAGTTTGATAAAATATTTGTGATTTACTGACCCACATACAGACAGCTGTCAGACTCCTGCCAGCCCAGTCCATCAAGTTGAAAAGGAGGAAACATGACACAGGGATGAAGTAAGTTTCTGAAAAGAGATCAAAGTAAACAAGCTGTAATCAAGAGCACAATGGCTTCAAAGGAGTTTTCTTGAAACAAAACTACATATGCATCAAATCAGAATAGTTCATTAATTCCAGGAAGGGGAAAATGCATCAAATAAGCTGCTGTTTGTTTTCAGAATTGGAAATGAAAGTTGCTTACGTCTTCACAGCTGCTAATCCAGAGAGCATCAAAGCTCTATAAGTTAGGTCTAAAACTGATTTAGTGGTACTTTCGCTTTGTGCTGTCACTCTGAGTCATGTGGCAAAAATCTCTGCAATGCATTAATTACCAATTTACAGAAGGGAAGTGGAGAATACATAATAAAATACACATTTTCAGGAGTTAGATTATGCATTTAAAAGAATAAATGTAATTCTATAATTTTTCAGGCTGTCCCCATGTTCATAAATGAAGCTTTACCTGCAGTTTTAATATAAACTGTGCATATCCGTTTATTCGAATTGAAAAATGATGCAAGGGTATGTAGTTTGTGTGTTTAGTGTGTATATGTATGTATGTGTATATGTTACGTGTTTGTGAAAACATTTTGAAAAAGACAATAAACATATTGGCAAAATAAAAAATAAACTGTGCATATCTGCAAAGAGCACAAAGGGCCAGTTTGATTTAGTGACTAGAGGATTTTCACACGAGTGACAAAGTTTAGGAGACTTGGGTTAGAATACTTTCCACAGTTATCCTCCATCAACACTGCTGGAAATAGTATGTGTGGTTTAAAAAAAGTTCAGGGCACCTCCGCCTCCGAGATGAGGCGGAAAATGAGCAGCCACTTCATCCAATTGTAGAATTAAAAGCCCTTTTTGGCATATGAACATTTGGTATGCATGTCAACTAGCAGGCACCCCCACTTTTCAGTGATAAATAGTATAATTTTGTGAATATGTTTAAACTTTCCGGTCCCTCAAAATAGGACAGCTCTTTTATGAGTGTCTGGTTGGGAAATAGGCCCTGATTAAGGGGTGTTTTTGAACGTAAAGGTCATCTTGCAGAAGCAACTGCTAGTATCGGCCATGCCGAAAAAAGCACAGGAAATTTGGGGGTGCAGTCTGTGGCGACAGTGAACTCGCATACCTTGGGACACCAGTGGACCACATGAGATACCCTGAGCAAACCAGAGAGAAGCATAAAAAATCCTTTCATGGGTTCACCTGCAGAAACCTTGTTAGTTCTGCTTCCTCTAAATCAAACTTATTAAGCTGAACTTAACAGCAAGTGAGTTTGAATTTTTAAAGAGGAGTGAAAGCACACCAAGGAAATGAAAGGAGTAGGCTTCAAAAGAAAACAACAGCTTCGTAATAAAAATGAATGCAAAAGCGTGATTGCGTCAGCCTAATCACTTTGTTTTCAGAACTGCTGGAGGCCAAAATCTTGGGTGAATATTTTTTTTTAAAAAACAGCGAAGTGTCTAGCCCAACCTCACAAAAAAACTGGGACTTTAAAACTTCTTGTCAAACATCCCTCACAAATATCAGATTATTATAGTTACTGGCTTTTACCTACTACTGTAACAGGAAATCTTTGTACTGAAGGAAGACTTAAACTTACCCCAGGCAGTTCCTCCTCCAATTTTTGACTTGACATCAACAGTTACAGCTGGAAAAGTTCCAATGGTGACGGTGAAGATAAAGCACACAGACAGAGCCATCACCCAGATCTAATTTGAGAGCACAAGAAGACCATTATCAATATTATGTAACCAGACTAATGTCTGTCACACATGCGGTAAAATGCTGATAATATCTGACTTGTGATGGAAAGGCTCACTGTTCAACTACAGCTATAACTGGTAAACATGACAGAAACTTGTGTAACTGTATACTCTGCATTTTTGAGAAAAAAAAGACTTTAAAAACTGCAATTTGTTTTAAAATTTGAAATTGTATATTTCCCGGTTGTTCGGACAGAAACAAAATCAGAATTTGTCCCATTTTTTAGCACTCATCTCACCTGCTTGAAGATGTTGAACACAGACACACTGGGTTTGGTGTCATCCTCCATCAGGCTCACCACTGCTTGCTTCTCTTCTGGATTTTCTGGGGAAAAAAGGAAAGAAAAAAAAACAGCTCTCTGTCATTATATTAGTCATGTGACACCTGGAGTTGGAGCATCATTACCAAGTTTGAGCGGGTGTATACACAAAATACCCATTCTTATATAGCACAGGACTCCCATTAGGCACTCCTCATCACTACAAAATTACACCCAGACTCACACTGATCAGTCAAGCTGCAAGCAAAATATAAACTGATGCAAAAACTTTCAGTGGATTTATCTTCTATGTGCAATAAAGAAAGAAGATCTTTGGTTTTCAGGGAGATGCCACAGACTAAAAACAACCCAGAAGGTACTCCTAACACAAAGTGACTTCTCATTCAGTTTCTCTAAAATCTACAGTGTGAAAGGAATCCAGGGTCTTGTGAAGAGAGAGCTGGACGTGAAAGCAAAGCTGTTGATTTACAGGTTGATCTGCATTCCCACCCTCACCTTTCTGGCTCTGGGTAGTGACAGAACACGATCACAGATACAAGAGACCAAAATGAGCTTCCTCCAAAGAGTGGGTTCACCTTTAGAGATAGGATGAGGAGCGCAGTCATTTGGGAGTAGAACCACTGCTCCTCCATAACAAAAGGAGACAGCTGAGGTGGTTAGGGCATCTCTGCTTAGGATACGTTCATACTGCAGGTCTTAATGCTCAATTCCAATTTTTTGTTGAGATCCGATTTTTTTCTGTGGTCGTTCACATTCTAATTTAAATGTGACCACCATCAGACTCCAGTGTGAACAGTCTATGGCCCTGAAGTGACTCCCATGTGCAGAAGAAGAAGTGACATCACACGCAGCACGCTGTGCTTATGGATACTACACATGACAGCGTGAGTAAAACCTCACTTTCTTTCCACTGATGCCATCAAGGCTGTCTGCCATGCTTGTTTTGTGCATTGTTTACATTTGATCTTGCTGCGTCTCGCCTCCTCCAGTGCAGAATCACAACATCTGTCTCACTTCAATGTCGTAAAAGTCAGATGAAATGCAACATGACCGTTCAAACTCAGGTCACTTTGAAAAACATCGGCTACATATCCGATTTAGGACCAGATATGAAAGTAGCCAGAATCAGAATTTTTTAAAAAAAAAAAGAAAGTCAATAAAAGTTAGTCAGGAGTCAGATGTTGAAGTACTTTGCGTTTCAGGGGGACAATCAAGTAGTGATAATTAATTCACAAAAGGCAATAATGCTAATGATGCTAGTGTACTTTTCAGACCAAGGATGAAAAAATTCCACTTTAAGCCCCTGTCACACCTTGACGATTTAACAAGCGTATATCGATGTAGGAAAAAATCTGCAAATACGTTGGCCTATGTCGATTAAGTTCTAGGCAAGTTTTGTACAAGTTAAGAGCACGCTGAAGTACCGTCGGTATATGTCGTAGTACGATGAGGTTGCTGGAAAATTTTGAGCATCCACAAAATTTCCAACGTTTGCCAAACATATGGCTCACCTACACGGACCATATGTTGCAGGTACTTTATGCATACGGAGACTCATGTTACTCATACGTAGAAATACATGGAGATAATGTCTAGCGTACCCAAAACATATTAATAACCTATGAGTAACAAGTTTTTACTATATATCAAACTTACCTCCAACGGACATTCACGTTTGTAGATGTATTTGATGTGATCCAGTCGTACTGAACGTGTTTCTAACATACAGCTACCGTATAATGGTGTATGTGCTGCGTTTAAGGAAAAGAATATAAATGGGCTTCAAGTTGTGAAATTCGCTAGCATTCATTGGTATTACGTTCTATATATGTTAGCAATACATTATGTATGCGTCCATTTAACATTGTTCCGCGTGTGTCCACGTTTTAAAAGAATTGTAAAATCGTCATGGTGTGACAGGGCCCTTAGCAAAGCACCTTAAAAGAGACCAGTATCCTAACCTGTTCAAACTGTTTTACAACCAGCACATCAATCATAGTTCTGTCGTTCCTTTTATTTACTGAAAACCCATTTTCGTAATGTTCAAATGTTTTTAAAAATGGATTTTATGTTTAAGTACATGGGATAATGTCTTTATTCCTTTTTAATCATGGTACTGAATTTGTATTGTATTGTGCAATTTTATTGGCAATGGTACCAATGACTACATCTCTTTTATCACATTTTAATCAATCTACATCAAAAACTCGTTTCCACAGCTTCAACCTTTTGTCATGTTTATAACGAAGCCAGGCTGTGAGAATCGTTTATGTACCTTTTTTAAGCAAGTCCATCTTGTTCTCATCATTGGCTAATGATGTTGATCTGTTACTCTCCATGTAGTATTGGAAGAATTCCTGTTGACAAAAACAACAACCATAATGAGCCAATTTCACTGAACCAGAAGACCAAAGATAACATGTTCCCTGAGAAGCTGCAAAATTTCCCTTCCAGATGTGTCTTTCATTACCTCACAGCCCCTTAAATAAAAACTATGTAAGAATCGAGCTTTATACAGTATCTATCAAACTACTAAAGATATTTCAATCAAGCTCACAAATGTTTTTCAAAAAAACTAAATCTAAGGATATTTGGCCTTGTGATCAAAAACACTGGAAACAGGGAAAGTCTTAAAAAATACATATTTACAGACTATGAGGTCTTACCATCCTGGGGAGAGCGAGGTAGGACATTATGGCCAGGAGAATCACAACGCAGGCTGTGATGAAGTAACCAAAAGCACTGTCCTGTAGTTCTGATCCAGCTAAAGACAAAGGTACACAGAATCATTACAGATTTTATTGATACAGGATCTTTTTATTAAAACAAACCTAAGCCTAAGCTAATCTTGCTTTTGTTCAGAATTACGCTTTCTAAAACCAACTCTGAACCTCAATATCATGGGATATATCGTAGTTTCAATACCAAAGCTGCACCAATTTAATATCTCTGACAGACTAACAGAAACAAGTCTTGTTACCCTGGATGTATCAATGCTTTCTGACTTCACCCCTCCATGAATCCCTATCCCTAATCCACCTTATCATGGTGGAGGGGTTTCCATGCCCTAGTAGCTGTGCTGTCTGGTTTAACTTGCCCCTGCTAGGGCCTCAAAAGCCAAACTGGTCCTGAGTGAAGGGCCAGACCAAGTGGAAATTCCGATGATCTTTATAAAGAGGAAATCCAGGAACCAAGTAACCTCCAGAGTAGGGATACTTTGGTGGCTGGTCCTCAGCCCATAGGGCAAGGCTGAGCCCAAACATATGGGTCCATCCTCCTGTGGGCTCACAACCTGCAAGAGGAGCCATTGGGGTTTAGTGCTTTGTGGATCAGGTGGCAGTCAAATCCTAGGACCTTGGTGGTCCGAACCTCAGCTGCCCAAACTGACTTTATGGATGCTTTATCTGTTTTCTGACAGTTTAAAGGAGAAATGTTCAATAAGTGGACTTAGAGTAAATTTTAAATGCCATACCACCATGTATTCTAGGTGGCTGGTCATGTTAAAGTTAAAATGTAGGAAGTGTCCTTTTCACCTACATTTTGACACAAGGCCCATTTTCTAGCTGTGACTCATTTGGTGTCATTTTTTTCCTATTATAGTCCATTTTTCACATGAAGGTAAAATTTTTGCTTGGCTTCATTAAATACACTTCATTAAAAACAGCTGACTCTAAGGGGAGTCGGTCCTTTTTCCAAAACTGACTGATTTTATAGGGAATAATGTTAAATCGTCTCATCACAGAGGTGTGCTTGTGGTTTGCGTGTGAGACATACAGGCCAGTGCGCAGATCATGGAGAAAGCAGCGAAGGTGCCGGCCAGCCCCTGTCCACTCATGATGGGAGTTGTGTAGGAGGCAGGTAGAATCCCTGCTAATCCGAAAAGACTGCCCTGAAGAATCGCCCCAAATGCTAGTAGGAGATGGAAAGAAAAAAAGAGGACAAGAAGTTTTAGGAATTAGCAGATTTTATAGGGTCACTGTGACAGGGGAAAAAAAACTGTTTCAGACCATGCATAATACAACACAAGTGTTGCATAACTAACTTTTCTATCATTTTCAAGTTGTTACCAGTAAAGATTTTTCATATTCCCGTCACACCAATGCATCACAACATTTTACAAAACAGTTTGTTGTTAAGTGCCGAAGTCTTGAAACACGTGTCTACTGAGAGGAATGTGCTGACGTAGCAAAGCTTTAAGGTCACCACGTCCTCCCCTCTAAACCAAACACGATGGGCTGTTTCACATAAAAACCCTGGGGGACAGGTCTGGCCCACTGGGGATAAGGAAGGGGGTAAGTTTTTTCCTGCTGCTTTGTGACTCATTGTAAATAAACAAATGCTGTGAGACTGCAGCCTGTGTTCTGGGGATCAGCATGATATGAAGACATAAATGTGTGTTTGTTGCTGTTTTATGTCCTGTGTCCCTCACCTCTCTCCTAAGCTCTCCTTCTACCTTCCCTCACCCCTTTATAGCCCAGCCAGTCAAGGCAGATGACTGTCCTCCCTGAAGTCATGGATCTGCCCGAGGTTTCTGCCCGTTAATGGGAAGTTTTTCCTTGCCTCTGTTCTGTATTGTTGGGCTTTTGTGCAGTGTGGTTTAGATGCACACTTTATGTAGAGCGCCTTGAGACGACCCATGTGCTGTGCTTTGGCACTATACAAATAAATTGAAATTGAAACTGAATTGATTCTAAATGTGTACGGACACTGATTAATATGTATTCAGAATCCATGTTTGCATAATTTAATCCAGCCATCCATCAATTTTCTTAACCGCTTATCCATTTGGTGTCACAGATGGGCTGGAACATATCCCAGCTGCCACAAGGTGAAAGACAGGCTACACCCTGGACAGGTCACCAGTCTATGGCAAGACTAACAGAAACAGACAATCATTCACACCCACATTAACACCTACGGCCAATTAACCTAACATCCAAGGCTTTGGCACCATAACTCCTCACAGATATGTGAATTCAAACCCAGACCTGCCTGCTGTGAGGCAACAGTGCAGATCAACTTTTCCACTATCTTATCTTGTCTCTTATTGGTGTATTCTCAGACGTTCAAGTGTATTGATTTTCCTTAGCTAGAAGGGTTTAAATTCTTTGGCGGACACCAAAATGTTTACATTTTGTCTGCTACTGATTTACACAAGGTCGCGCATGCATTTATTTATTCCTTCTTCAAGTATTGCAGTGCTCTTTATACCAACATAGCTCAATTCACCAACTCCAGCTGATTCAGAATGCCACTGCCCACACTGTAACTGGCACCAAGAAGAAAGAACACATTACCCCAGTACTGGTGATTTTACACTGGCAGCCTGTTAAATTTCATATCAATTTGGAAATTGTAAGGACTTTTAAAGCATTAAATGGCCTTAATCCAAAGTACACTGTATCGAAAAACCTACTGATCCATACCTCTTAATCACCAAACTTGGATGTTTCATTCAGTCTTATTGCCACAGGTGTATAAAAAATCAAGCACCTAGCCATGCAGTCTGCCTTTACGAAAACGTATGAAAGAACAGGCTGGTTTAAAGAGCTCACTGAATTCAAATATAGAACTATAATAGAATGCCACCCTTGCAACAACTCAGTTTGTGAAATGTCTTCCCTCCTAGATATTCCACGATCAACTGTAAGTGTTATTATTACAAAGTGTGAGCGTTTAGGAACCACAGCCACTCAGCCATGAAGTGGCAAAAAACAAAGTTACAGCTGAGGCGCATAGTGCATAGACGTTGCCCTGGTGACTCAATAACTGCAGAGTTTCAAAGCTCCTCTGGCATCAACATCAGTACAAAAACTGTCTGCTGGGAGCTTCATGCCATGAGTTTACATGGCCCAGCAACTGCATGCAAGCTTTACATCACCAAGCACAATGCCAAGAGTAGTGAAAATGTGTTCTGTGCCAGGAGAATGTTACCTGCCTGACTGCATTGTGCTAACTGTAAAGTTTGGTAGAGGAAGAATAATGCTACGCGGTTGTTTTTTCTGGGGTTGGCCTGTGCCCATTAGTTCCAGTAAAGAAAAATCTGACTGCTCAGCTTACTAAGATAGTTTTGAAAATTCTATGCTTCCAACTTTGTGGAAACAGTTTGGGGAAGGCCCTTTTCTTTTCCGGGATGACTGTGCCCTAGAGCACAAAGCAAGGTCCATAAAAGGTATGGCTGGAAGAAGTTGGTGTGGAAGAACTTCGCTGGCCTGCACAGAGCTTTGACCTCAACCCCACAGAAGACCTTTGGGATGAACTGGAATGGAGAATGCGAATCAGGCTCTCTCTTCCAACATCAGTGTCTGACCTCACAAATGCTCTTCTGGATAAATGGGCAAACATTCCCACAGGCACACTCCAAAATCTTGTAGAAAGCCTTCCCAGTAGAGTGGAAGATGTTATAGCTGCAAAGGGGGACCTATAAAGCCACTGTAGGCGTGGCTCAATACTTTTATCTATATAGTATACATCAAGGACTTATTAACCCCCTATTTACCTCAGTAAGTTGGGGCTCTGCTGGTTATTCCAAAGTCTCAGGTAGCAAACAAATGTTACCAGGCTTTTACCACCAGAGCTCCCAAACTGCTAAACTGTCTACCAGCTTGAGATCAAAATAGCAACTTATATTTCTTGGATATTTAATACAATTTTCTTTATGTGAAGAGCTTTATAATTTTGTTTTGCTATAATTATTAATGCAGGAAAAAGCTTGTTGACACATGTAGGCTAAAACAACAAACTTTTACAAGCACAAAACCTGCTTCAAGCAAACACCGCTGTGTTAACTTCAAGTGTCACTGTGGGTAAAACCGGCTGGTAGATTAACTGGGGCAAAACGCATGCTCTTGTTGTCAAGCAGGCTAGTTTAGGATAGATAGTTATGTCCCTGCTAACGGTGCCCCATCCCTTTGTCTTTTACACGAGATTTTTTTCATTTTGTTCTCCGACTCTTTAAATTACATCAGAGGGTTCTATTTGAGGAACAGAGATTTCAGGTGGCGATTACTAAATATTTGTACAACTTGCTTGCATTAGACACTCACAGTTGATGCAGACGATTTTGACCATTGTAAGGACAAAGAAGGGCAGAGGGGCCACATCCACTTTGACAAACACTGCCGTCAGCAGGAAAACCACCAGGATGACCGTCAAGCTGCCCGAGATCCGCAGCTTCTGAGGGATCCTGAAACAAAGAGGAATTACACTTACACACTACTATATATCACCTGGGCTTCCACACAAAGAATCAAATAACCCAAAAAGAACATTTGCACATGCAAAAACCAGATAAACATCATAACTGAGTCATTACTCTTCAAAGGAAATATCAGTCCTTGAAACAGAAGTTTCAAGAAAGTGGAAGTGCTTTTGTCAGTTCCAGTGAACAAGCCCCTGCTTAGCAAAAATACATTTCTAAAGAAACCACACAAAAACAAAAATTAAGTACTAAAATAAAGATGAAAAAGGGATAAAAGAGAAAACAGACCAGAAATTTTGAAAGATAAGCAGGGAGAGGTAAAGAAGACAGTGGCAGGAAACAGAGATCATAAATATTACTGGGTAAGTTTGTACAAGAGATTGTGGTTAAGGTCCACCTCAGATTTTTCTCAATCCTACTCTAATTAAACCAAACACTCTAAATATAAGCTCACATAACAGGATCATGTTACTTATAGTGGCATGGGGTGACTGAAGGCTAAGAGTAGGAAAAGTTAATGCTTTGCAGGTCATGTCACGTGTACACATTTTTCTGTATCAATTAAAAGAAAACAGCTACAATAAAATTACTTCAAGAATACAGGAGAGAATATTTAAGCAGTATTATCAATTAGGGAAGAAAAGCAAAAAATTAGAAAAATTTTTTAGGAGAGGAATCTCTAAACTACTTGGATGTTTTGATTTTGTTTTGTGAGGGGGTGCATCCTGAGGTTGTAAACATCTGTCAAATAATGATTAGGTGAATTTCTACATACATGTTTCAAGCCTAACTGCTCTTGCCTCTCATTCGTTTCAAAAGGCGTGACACAAAGTGTTTCCAGATGGAGTTGCGGTTCCTTTGTTTCCCTTTGCTCTCACTGCTTGTGCTGAAAGTTGTGAAGTTTGACTTTTCCATAGCTTGGTGATATGCAGTCTGATTTAGTCCCATAAAACAAATTACAACTGTTCTGTTCTTGAATTATAATGCATTTGTTGATTACTGCCAAGGGAGGCTGCAAATAACTCAGACTTGTCTTCCCTCAGACAGTTTCTCACTTCTTGCTTCAACAGAAACATTCATAGTTTGCTCTTTAGACAAAACTGCAAGTTGCAAAGTATGGGAGATGTCTGATACCTCTGGTGTATGAAGGAGTTGAGACAGGTGAAAATGAGCAGAGGCAACATGGCACACAGGGTCATCACATTGTTAAACTTCGCCTCCAGCACACTGCGAGTGTCTTCGGACCCTGAAGTCAGGTTGGTTGTCTGATTGGAGGAGACTGCAGTGATTGGGTCCTTCAGTCTACTGGTAAAGTACATTGTTGCCGTCATGAAGAAATTCCAAGGCAAGAGGGTTCCCAAGCCCAGGATGAAGAAAATGATCCATACGGCATTGTATTTGTCCC
>VUQH01080858.1:0-34103 GCA_015106775.1 Etroplus canarensis | reverse complement strand
AGCTTATTGTCCAGGGAGCAGATATTGGATAGGATGATGGAGGGTAGCGCCGGCCGGCTAGGGTTTGTTTTTAGCCTAGCACGGACACCCACCCGCTTCCCACGCTTCCGCTTCCTCGAGCACCGCTTGCGATGACGTCCCACTCGGCCACCGGCATCAGGCAACGCCGCGGTCTGAAGGTCTGGTCCACGTAGCAAGCCAAGGTTACGTAGATTGCTGAGTACATCCTCGTGCAGGTTGCCTGCATGACTTCTTAACTGAAGTATGGTCTGACGGTTGTAAACATGGACACTGCTGTCTTTGATGTCCATGCAGTTGAGAGTCGGGCTAGACAAGGATAATTATACCAATATTAAGGTATAATTACAAGGATAAAGCACCTTTTTCAGCTCCTGGAGTGGCCGCTGCGTGCTACCGCGCCGCCATCTTGAGCAACACCGAAAATAAGTGAGAATCATATGCTATGCCCTTCACAGTGAATACTTAACACAGCTGAACACCTATGGGAAGATTAGAGACACGCTCTACCACCATTATCAAAATACTAAACAAGAGCAGTTCAAGACTATACCTCCAAATTTGTTTGATATCGTGCTCTGTCCATTGCTTAAATACTTGGGATCAACCATCCAAAGCAACAGAGAGCACAAACGAGGTTAGGAAGAGAGTTCAGGCAGGGTGGAGTGGGTGGAGATGAGTGTCAGGGATGCTTTGCGACAGTAGGATAGCAGCAAGAGTGAAAGGGAAGGTTTACAAAACGGTAGTGAGTCCTGCCATGATGTACAGTTTGGAGATGGTGGCACTGACGAAAAGACAGTAGGCAGAGCTGGAGGTGGCAGAATTGAAGATGCTGAGATTTTCGCTAGGAGTGACCAGGATGGACAGGATTAGAAAGGAGTACATCAGAGGGACAGCTCAGATTGAGAAGTTTGGAGATAAAGTCAGAGACGCGCGACTGAGATGGTCTGGACATGTTAAGAGGAGGGATAGTGGATATATTGGACAACGGATGTTGAAGATGGAGCTGCCAAGCAGGAGAAAAAGAGAAAGATCAAACAGAAGGTTCATGAATGTAGTGAAGGAGGACATGCAGAGGTTTGTTGAAGAAAGAGGATGTAAGGGATACGGTGAAATGGAGGCAGATGATCCGCTGTGGCGACCCCTAATAGTAGCAGCCGAAAGAAGAAGTAGTCTCCCAATGTCAACTTCATATGAATTTGTAAGGATATGATGCAAAATGTCCATTTTTGCCCTATCTTGCAATGGCAAAGAATCCCTCTAAAAATTCCTGCATCCAGATCTGAAGTTTAATCTCTCTTAATCCGGGTCAGCTCCACTTCTAGTAAAAATTTCCATGTGAATCTCTTCATGGCTTTTTGAGTAATCCTGCCAGCAAACAAAGAAACAAAAACTCAATCTCATCACCTTCTTGACAGAGATTTTGAGGGACAATCTTATAGAAGACGGGTGTTTATCCCTCCAGATGATTTCCACAGGCTTGGAAAATCAGCTGGTATAATGAACATGGTGGCTGAACCTTTAAGATTCTTCTTCTGAAAGCAAGAAGTTTAAACCCTAAAGCATTTGTGTTTTTATTTTCACCAAGAAAAATATATAACTTCAGTTGGTAAATGCTCCACAACTGTGGGGTGATAAAGAATAGCCACAGGCTTTATGGATCAGACACCTGAGAGAACTTAAAAACACAATAAGTCTCCTTGTCTTCATCGTGGGGCCAGGGTGAGATTTGTAAAAACAAAAGTGAACAAGCACTGATGGCACTGAAGCTCACCTCGAACTCCACCAAATCTATCAGAGCTGCACAGTGACTGACTGGCAGCAGAATACTTTCAGTGATGCAGGACCCCTCAAATATCCCGCAGTCAAGATTTAGAAATGAAACATTTGCAAATTCATTGATTCTATGACTTTTCACTGAGGAGTAGGTGTCAATTTAAGAACTTCCAGCCTGGTAACTTAACTATTTATACATGGAAAAATCACATCAGATAAAAATTGATATTCAAAGTGAAGCACTGGTATAGATCTTCCAGCATACTTGGACAAGAAGAGGAGTACCTTAGAAAACTTAGTAAACTTAATATAACTCACTGTGGCGCTAGCTGTCTTGTATAATTAGTATCCAATGGGTTTTACACTGATTTTGTATGAGCACTTTATGTTCAAAATAAAACATTATTGAATAAAAAGAAACAAAACTGAAGGCCAGCTGGCACACAACATGGATTAGTTTGTAAAATGATAACACAGGATGAACAGTTTATTTCTCCCACTGCTATTTTTTAAATCGAGGCAAGATAAATCTTACAGCAGACTTGTCAGAATTCATCTCCACTGTCTATCAATCTACATTGATTTTTGAATTTTACAGTCATATAACACTACCCTTGTCTAGACAGAGCAGTGATTATCCACTGAAAGAGCCTTCACACTAAAGCTTTTTGTTTATTTAAGCTGCAAGAACTAATATAAACTTCAGGTTTTACTTCTTTTGCTGAAATCCAGCAGTTCGCTTAAGAACTCCGAGACATCCAGAATTGTAACTTTTTGAGAAGCTACCAATTTACATCACTTCTCACTCCAGTCTCCAATGATGAAAGTTGAACCTGCAGCCAAGACTTTGACAAGAGAGAGAAAAGATGAGAAAGAAGTGATGCAAGCAGGGCTTTTAGTTTAACCTCATGTTGGGTTGGAAGACGGCTGTGGACGAGCACTCAGATGCCTCCAGCAGGGACACTGCAGGGGATTGTAATAAGAAACTGTCACATGCCGACTAAGTGGCCTTTCTTCTAAGCTTGAGAGAGAGCAACATAAAGGGAAAACAGCATGAAGCCTTGTTCGTACATCAAACACATCAAACTGCATGTTTTCCAGCAGCCCCTCTCCTCTCTGCAGAGCTGGAAAGGTGAGCTTAAAACTTGTGTTTCTTCTGACGTGTTAAGAATCCTGATAGTCTTCATTTGAAGCAGCTGTTTGGTCTCTAATTGGCACCAATCTCCAGAAGAGTAGAAGAGAGAAAACATTTTTTAAATTTGCAGCTTCAAAGGAACATTTGCTGTGAATTAAAGTGTTTGACCTCAGACTTGAAGAACTAGAGTTACTGTCCTAGAGTCTGTGTTTGCCTTCATGAGGACTTTTAAGGAGAGGTCTCCATCAAAGATAACCAATTCACTAGCTGACCATCCATCCATCCTCTTAACTGCTTGTCAAGTTCAGGGTCAGGAGGGGCTGGAGCCTATCACAGGGCTAACACACATTCACACCTACGACTATTATAGAATCACCATTTAAACTAACAGGCATGCTTTTAGACAAAGTGTACTCACAGAGAACCCACACAAGCACAGGGAGAACATACAAACCCCACACAGAAACAACAAAACTAGTCGGTATATTCTAACCCAGGATCTTCTTGCTATGAGATGACACTGCACTACTGTGTATCTGACCAAAGTAAAATATACAGAACTGTCACATTTTGGACAGTATAGATATTCATTAGAGTACACACTCCATTTTAAATTTTAGGATTTAGTTAGATAATTTATTTTCTTTTAAAACACATTGATATTTGGGGTGAACGTCACAGTTGCATTACTGCTACTGTGTGTACTCTGGTGACAGAAAAACAGGAAACCAGTAGACCAGAAAGATCCTGAATGTAAGTGAAATACTCAATTTTACACTAGTGCACATCAGAACAGAAAAAAGATGGCTGTCATTTTTACAGAATTCTCTCACCTTTTGAAGCAGCACACAGACATTTATGGGTGCATGCTATCAAATAGACAAGATGGAATTAAAACCAGAGTTACAGTGCATTTCATTAGGCAGTTTTCCAAGTCGCTGCTGTTTATCACAAATAAAGGTAAAATGTGCAAAACTGCAATCATAGCAGAGTTTTTTATTTGCTTCAGTAAGTAAAAGTCACAACGCTCTGCTGACTCATTAACTGCAGAGCTCCAAACCTCCTCAGGGATCAACAGGGCCACAAAAACTGCCTGCCAGGAACTTCATGGCACAGGTATCCATGGCCGAGTGGCTGCATGTGAGCTTTAAATCACCAAGCACAATGTCAAGCGTCAGATGGAGTGGTGTAAAGCACGCCACTACTGGACTCTGGAGCACTGTATTGGTGTTCCGTAGAGTGACCGATCACACTTCTCTATCTGGCAGTCTGATGAATGTCGACTGTAAAGTTTGGTGGAGGAGGGATAATGCACTGGGGTGTTTTCTCTGGGGTTAGCTTGCGCCTCATAGTTCCAGTGAAGAGAAATCCAGTGCAGGCATTTCCAAATTGGTATGAGCAGTCTGGTGAAGGCCCTTCTCTGTTCCAGCATGACTGCGTCCCAGTGCACAAAGCAAGTGCCATAAAGGTATGCCTGGATGAGTTTGTTGGAGAAAACTTTTTGTACATTTTTGAAGTGTTTTTAGATCTCACTCTGGTCTGGTGACAGAGACAAAGAGACTTATTGAATTTCTAAATTCTTACAAGTGTCTCTGATCAATAGAACCCAAGGTAGTTCATATTGGCCTCACATCTGTGGAGCTGAATATGACTGAATATGGGGAGTTTTTTTCAAGGTGGAAATTTCAGAAGATAGCCAACAGCTTAAGGGATTAAGTCAAAGGCCTTAACAATCGACCAAAAATGCCTTCATAATCTGCCTCTGCCAATTTGAGTCCACACATCAACACCACCAATACAAGTTTAGACTTTACCACCTAACAAGAAGCAAACAGAGAAAGAAAAGTCTCAAATGTCAGTGCCTGTGTAGATTCATGAAAAGATCACGTTTAAAGTGTTTTACTCAAGTCACAAAAATTAATTAAACTTCATATGAGCCTATGATAACAGAGTCAAGTCAAATGGGGTAAGAAATATATATTTTATAATACATTTTCACCAGCCACTTTATTACACCTGAGTCTTAATTGTAAATATCTAATCAGCTAATCATGTGGCAGCAACTTTGAACTTGGCATGTCTGTTGGTGCCAGGTGGGCTGATCTGACCATTTCTGCTGTTCTACTGGGATTTTCCTGCAAAACCACATATAGGTTTGTATAAAGAATAGTCCAAACAAAGAGAAAAAATATCTAGCAAGCAGCAGCAGTCTGGGTGAAAATGCCTTGCTGATGTCAGACATAAGAGTCGAATGGCCAGACTGCCCAGAGTGCAGATTTAAGAAAGATGCATTAACAGGTATACCTAATGAAGTGGCCAGTGAGTGTAGACCAGTTTTGAATCCTGTTTTGTCATCTGAGATCTTGAGTGGTGGCTGACACTTTAATTTTTTGGTCATATCACCCCACTCTGCCTCAGGGTACTGACTTTAGAGTAATTGAAAGATTATTATGACAAAAAACCTTTTAAATAATTCTGTCTGACGCTGAATATAGAAGGCACAGATGTGTCCAGGACAGTCTGTATCACACAGACTGGGTCGAGGTGAAACTCCTTAATTAATGAAGGAGGAAAAACTCACACACTCAGCAGTTGGTAGAGCTTCCTTTGCACACCACTGGGCCATCGACTCCTCCCTAAGTTTAGTTCAACATCTCGGAGCAAATTCGCTGCATGCTGTGTGCGCGTGCGCGCGTGCGTGCGTGCGTGCTTCAGCAGACACAGTTCACTGCAACAGTCTCCTGATCAGACTCCCTTCAGTGGAAAGTAAAGCAAGCAAGGAAATCAAAGTGTGCGTGTCAATGAGAGACAGTTAAAGGGATAAACACACAGAAACATATCGACAACCTGAAAGCTGAAGGCTGAGATTATGATTTTCCAGACAAAGGATTTCACTGGGTTGTACAGAGACTGAACAAACATGTATTCAAGGCTAAACTTTCCAACCACACCTTGCTAAATGACCTCAGAGAAGAAAAAATTTAAAAAAACTGGACCATATCATAAAAGAGAACCCAACAGTAAAATGTGAGATCTGCTGACAAACCACAAGAAATCAAATAAACACCTGGAAACAGCTGGTATTTACTGAAAAAAAGCTTTACAACCAAAACAAGAGGGATAATGTTCTGTCATTTCTATCACCTTGAAAAAAACAACCTTGGTAATATCAAGTACTGGAAGCCTTTCCTCTAAGTTATTATAGAGTCAAATGGAAACCCAAAAACACTTAACAGCTGACAAAATGAAAAAATTTTGTATTTCTAAGTAATCAAAATACTTTATTAATCTCAAAGGGAAACTGCTTACATTGCAGATTTTCAGTTAAATATAATAAAATATAAATATGAAAGACAGAAAATATGAACATAAAATATATAAACCATATTATGTAAGAAACTGCAATATGTAGCACAAATACTCCAAAGTTAAACAATACTATACACCATATACAACCCCAATTCCAAAAAGGTTGGGATGCTCTGTAAACATTAAGTAAAAACAAAACGCAAGAATTTGCAAATCTCATGAACAAACATTTCATTCACAAATGAGCATACAAAACAAATTAAATGTTGAAATAAAGACATTTTAATAATTCATGAAAAATACTAGCTCATCTTGAATTTGAGACGTGTCACTGCCATCAGATAAGTTGGGACAGGACAACAAAAGGCTGGAAAAGTAAGTGGCACTAAAAAGAAACAGCTGGAGGAACATGTTGCAACTAATTTATTTAATTGACAACAGATCAATAATTTGCTTGGGTATAAAAAGAGCACCTCAGGGAGGCCGAGTCTCTCAGAAGTAAAGATGGGCAGAGGTTCAGCAATCTGCCAGAAACCATCTACAAATTGTGGAGCAATTTCAGAATACTGTTCCTTCAGAGTAAAACTGCAAAGACTTTGAATATTCTATAATCTACAGTACATAATATCAAAAGATTCAGAGAATCTGGAGACACCTCTGTGTGCAAGGGACATGGCAGAAAACCAATATTGGATGCTGGTGATCTTCAGGCCCTCAGGCATCACTGCACTGCAAACAGACATGATTCTGTCATGGAAATCACCACATGGGCTCACGAATATATCCAGAAATCATTGTCTGTGAACACAGTTGGCCGTGCCATCCACAAATGCAGGTTAAACTCTATCCTGCAAAGAAGAAGCCATGTGTGAACATAATGCAGAAACAATGCTGGCTTCTCTGGGCCAAAGCTCATTTAAAACGGCCTGAGGCAAAGTGGAAAACTGTTCTGTGGTCGGACGAAATTTTAAATTCTTTTTAGAAATCACAAATGTGGCGTCCTCTGGACTAAAGAGGAGCGGGACCGTCTGGCTTGTTGTCAGTCCTTAGTTCAAAAGCCTGCATCTCTGATGGTATGGGGGTTCATTAGTACCTATGGTACTGGCAATTTGCAGATCTGGAAAGGACCATCAGTGCAGAAAGTTTTTAGAGCAACATCCAGATGATGTCTTTTTCAGGGATGGCCTTGCATATTTCAGCAAGACAATGCTAAACCACATACTGCAGCTATTTCAACAGAATGGCTTCGCAGTAGAAGAGTCTGGGTTCTGGACTGGCCTGCCTGCAGTCCAGATCTTTTACCAACTGAAAACATTTGGCACATCATGAAATGCAAAATATGACAAAGACGACCCAGGACTGTTGCAAAACTGGAATCCTACTTCAGACAAGAATGGGACAACATTCCTCTCCCAAAGGTCCAGCAGCTGGTCTCCTCAGTTCCCAGATGTTTACAGACTGTTGTTAAAAAAGAGGAGATGCTACACCGTGGGAAACATGGCCCTGTCCCAACTTTTTGAGATGTGTTACTGCCATTGTATTCTAGATGAGCTAGTATTTTCCATAAAATAGCAAAATGTCTCACTTTCAACAATTGATGTTTTATGTTATTTTGTGGAAACCAAAATTGGTTTATGAGATTTGCAAATCTTTGCATTGTGTTTTTATTTGAATTTTAGGTAGCATTCCAACCTTTTTGAAACTAGGTTTGTATACAAAATATAGCAACAGAAAGCAGTCCAGGTATCATAGGGAGAATATGCAAAGTTTGTTGGCCACAGTTAGGAATGACTTCCTGTGGCTTTTTGTGGTGCATCGTGGTAGGATGAGTCTATTGCTGAATGTGTTCCAGTGCCTGTCTAGTGTGTCATCGACGGGTGTGAAATATTGTCTGATGTCGGCCATAATTTGGACAGCATCCTCCTTTCTGACACTACCATCAGAAAGTCAACCTCCACACCCACAACCTTACTGGCCTTATGGATCAGTTTGTTGGATCTGTTGGTGTCCGCTACCCTCAGTCTGCCGCCCCTGCATAGAGTACAGTACTGACCACCACAGATTTATAAAACATCCTGACCATCATTTGGCAGATATTAAAAGACCTCAGCTGTCTCAGAAAAAAGAGACAGCTCTGGCCCTTATTGTATTTAGGTTGTGTATTTTCTTCTGTGCAATCATACATATCTTTACTGATCTAAATGCTTTTGCACAATTACATTTTCCTGTTCTGTTCGAGTATGTTTGTAAAGTGAGTGCTTAGTCAATTTAATCCAGACTGTGTCAATTGATTTGACATTTGCGTCCCATTTCAAGCTAGAAATGCACCAAAATGTTCTCAAATTGAAGCTTTGCTGCTTGTCCTTTTCATTCATTGTATTAAATAAAATATTTTAAAGCTTTGAACTCCTTGTTAAACAAAAAAAGTCCATTTGCACAATAAACCAGGCTTTTTTCATTGTTTTCTGATGTTTTAAAGACCAAAGAATCAGTTCTTATGGAGATACTGGTTAGTTGCAGCCCTTTGTGTGTTTAATTCTCTGGTATCTCTTGCAAAACAGAACTTGAATCACAAAAGGTGGAAAACAACTGTGAAGAAATTCAAAATAACCAAAATGTGACACACAATGAAACAAAACTATGACCAAATGAGGCAAAAAAACCCAAAAAAGTAAGTTAAAAGATGTAAAATAACCACGAGGAGACACAAAGCACTGGAAAGGATAAAACAGTATTATCTCATAAATGCAAAAATACCATTTCATATGGTCTAAAACAAGATAAGAAACAGTCACCAAAAAGAAATGTAAAAAAGACCCAAAACAAATAAAATAGGAAACCAGAATGATCACAAGGATACAGAATTACCACAAAAAAATTAAAGTCATGGAAAATGAGAAGCAAAACAACCTAACTTTGATACAAATATGCAGAGACCACAATAACACAATAAACAAATAAAAGCTAGACATGGTGCCTTTCGGATTTTTCCCTCATGATTACTGTACATTACTCTTAGTGCATTACAAGCTGGAAAATCCGGCTTTACTTCTGGATCAGATCCAGTTTAATTTTATTTCTCTTTCTTTATGCGGACTTTGGCTTTGTTCACTCCTTGGTAGTTATACCTGAATGCCAGTCATGTAGCTCATCTGGCTCACAAGCCCTCACAGCTCACAGGTTATTATAATGTGTGAAGTACAGGAAGAAAGTGATAAGTTTTCTTATTATTGGTTGGCTGTATTGCACAAACTAAAATGAATTAAAATTCACAGAGAAGTCAAAGAAGCACACAGTCACATCCAGGACAAATGAAAGCGTTTGACTTCAGGAGTATTATGACTGACATGGTCAGCAGTAACCATGGCTATAAAAAGCATGAAAATTTGTGAAAGAATCAGCACGTCATAGCACTGACCACATTACTGATGTTTGCATAATAGTGACAGGAAGTGTATGGCATTAGCTCATCCATCCTTCAGCTAGATGAGCTGAAAAGCAGACACTGACGTGACATTTGTCTCATAGGTATAAAATTTCCACAACTGTAACATTATTCAAATTTGAGCCAGAGAGCTTACATTAAATAGTAACCTACTACTCCTCTGGGGGTATGTACCTACCAAGTTTAGTGAAGATTCCCAAAATCTGTAATGATTTATTTCAATAATGTTGTAAATCTCAACGGTGTACACAGATGAGGTCAAAACCATAATATCTCCTGACTTTTGTCTGGAAGATGGAATAACCACAAATATGCAAAACTACCACCAAGAGGGTCCAAATAAGCAAAATGTAATAGAAAATAATGAAATTGAGAAAAATAAAACTCATAAATGCAATGCAGTGTAAAATAAAACATCAAAATATGTAAAATATCCTCAATGCAACCTAAAATAAGATACAAAATGAAATCGCTTCTCCGAAAATGAGAAACAGTCCCATCGCATGTATCCAAAAGGACCATGAAAAGACTTTAAATTACAAAAAACATTACACAATGACCACAAACAGACACAAAATGAGATATAAAGCAACAGAAATTATGTCAAAGATGCAGAACAACCAGAGCTGCAAACAAGATCCTGTGAAAAAAATAGATTTCAATAATGCAAAGGAACAACAAAGCACCTTAAAATGACCAAAATAAGATGCAAAATGAGAGACAAGACCAAAAAAGTACCAAAAAGAGACTCAAAACAGCCAAAATGAGATGCAAATAACTAAAATGAAGAACAAAATGACCACAAAATAAACCAAAACAAAACAATTAAAATGAGGAACAGCACCACCACTAAGACGCAAAACTACCACCCCAAGACAAAAAATGACTAAAATCGGAGGCAAAGTAGCAAAATGTAAAACAAGATGACCCCAAGAAACATAAAATTAGGCACAAGATAATGTAATTGATTCCAAAGATGCCAAACAATCACAGCGAGAGGCACACCAATCTAAAGGGAAAACAAAATAACAGCAAGGAGATGCCAAATGACTTGCAATAGTGGAGGGACCTCAAAGATACAAACAACCACACAATGGTTTAAAACTGGCACAAAAAAAATCTGCATAAAAAGATACAAAACATTTAAAATGAGAAAAAGAAAGATCACAAAAACACCAAATATGAAAGTAAAGTGGCCTAAATGAGACGCATAATAATGGAAATATGAAGCAAAATGACCACAAACAGGCAAAGAAAGACATGACAACAAAGTAACATATATGGTAAATATATAAAACCACAACAAACACACTAAGAATGAGCAAAATGAGGCACAAATTGAACAAAAATGCCACCAAAAAGATGCAAAATAAGCCACAAAGCATTTAAAATAAGAAATATTATGTTCCCAAACATGCAAAACTACCACCAGACTTAAAATAATGACAAATAAGCTGCAAAATGTTTAAAAGAGCCACAAAAATGAGACACAAGCCATTAAAAAGGATGCCCACTATACCAAACGAGCACAATCGGACTGAAAACGAACAGAAAGGGACAAATACTGATCAAAATAAGACAATATAACCACGAAGAGACACAATATTTAAAAGAAGGAACAGTGACGCCACAAAGATGCAAAGAAAACACATATTAGGGCTCAAAGTGACCAGAATGTTCCTTTTTTCCTGATATGCTGCGTTATTCATATGATCCTGAACAACCTGTTGGAGTTAGGCAGCGCACATCACATTCATGTCACCCTGTTCTTCGGGCAAGACTTTCAAGCTGTGCAGGTCTGACAGTGTGTGATGGATAATAACTGGATATGAGTCCCTGACATGCAGCTCTCATCACGCTGTGGGATCACACAGCCTGAGCTTGAAGGCGAGCGCAGCATCACAAACACTGAAGTTTGGCGATGAAAAGTGGAAATTAAAGCCTGTGTGCGCGGGCAATAAACTTCCACGCACTGTGGTGTGTGGCTCAGCCAAAAGAAATATTTATGCAGCCTGTTCCACTCAAAGTACTCTTTAAATAAATGTGCTTAAAAGCTGTAAAGCGCTGCGTAATGTATCACACTGACCGTCCGCTCCTGACACCTGAAAACATTTTAAATAAATGTCTTTTTCCTTCCTTGCTTTTTTGTTTTCTTCTCACCTCTTCCTGCTGACCGTCTTTGGGCTTCTTCTTAGTCGTCGCCGTCATTGTAGCGGAGCCGCGGTTCCGTTCCTCAACCTGAATCCAGCGGCTCTCCCCGGTAATAACATCACAAACCTGCCGCCGCGACAATTTAGCGGCGGAGAGCGCAAAGCTGCCAGCAATCAGTGCGAGGATCCTGTTAGAGTTTCAAAATAAAGGCCGCTCCACAGGAAACCAGCTGTCATCGCTCCTGAAAGCAACTAAATGCACAACTACACTTACTGGCCACTTCATTAGGTACATCTTGCTGTTACTGGGTCAGGCCTTTTTTTGTGATCAGGACTTAATTCTTCATGGAATAGATTCAACAGGGTGCAGGAACAATTCCTCTTATTTACATGTTATTTATTACTCATATTTACATGAAAAAGTTACACAGTTGCTGCAGATTTGTCAGCTGCACATCCATGATAAGAATCTCCCATTTTGCCACATCTCAAAAGGGCCATTCAAGTACAATGAACTCAATGTCATCTTCAAGAAACCAGTCTGAGATGGTCTGAGCTTTGTGACATGGTGTGTTAACCTTCTGGAAACACTGGGCACACTGTGGTCATAAAGGGACATGATCCACATTTGGTACTAAGGAGTCCAAAGTGTGCCAAGAAAATATCCCCCACACATAATACCACCATCAACCTGCAGGGATGATACAAGGCAGGAGGAATGCATGTTTTCATGGTGTTGATGCCAAATTCGGACCCTACCATCCAAATTTCAAAATGGAGACTCTTCAGACCAGCCATTTTTTTCCAAAGTGAGCCTGTGTGAACTGTAACCTCAGTTTGCTGTTCTTAGCTGATAGGAGTGGCCCACAGTTTGATCTTCTGCTGCTGTAGTCCATCTACTTCAAGATTGGATGTGTTTTTCATTCAGAGATACTCTTCTGCATACCTTGGTTGCAATATGTGGTTATCTGAATTGTCATTGCATTCCTATCAGCTCCAAGCAGTTTGGCCCATCGCCTCTGACCTCTGGCTCTGACAAGGTACTGCCGTCCACTGGATATTTTCTCTTTTTCAGACCACTCTCTGTAAGCCCTAAAGATGGCTGTGCAGGAAAATCCCAGTAGATCAGTAGTTTCTAAAATACTTAGCCCAGCCCATCTGGCACCAAAAACCATGCCACATCCAAAGTCACTTCAGTCACCTTTCTTCCCCATTATGATGCTCGGTTTGAACTTTGGCAGGTTGTCTTGACCATGTCTACATGCCTAAACACACTGAGTTGATGCTAAGTGACTGAATGATTGAATATTTGCCTTAAGCAGTTTAATAGGTATACCTAATGAAGTGGCTGTGAGTGTATATTGCAAGTTAATTCAAGAGATGGCAGTTTGGGGCAGTTCACATTATTTTAATATCAGATTCAGAATACTTTATTAATCCCAGGGGTGAAATTGTATTAGTTGTATATAGTTAGATCAATAAGTTTTTGGACAGTGATACATTTTTTTATAGTCTTGTGTCTTTCTTTTACATGCAGCTTGTTTAATTTTCTGAAATTTGCTACATTTTTGTTTAAAATATTAATTACTTATTATTAAACTATTCATTAATAACATGGGTTTTTATGAGCATCTGTTTCTCAGTTCCAAATATCTGCACATCGGTTTCTTACTTTACCTTACGCATGTTTAGTTTTGTAAACTTTGCCACATTTTTTATTTATTCCACGACTTAGGCTAAACCACTTTAAATTATTGCCTGTTGTATTTTTTTTGGTTTGAAATTTTAATGAATTATTTTCTTATCTGATGAGTTATTTTAATATTGAGAAGTGTATTTTGCTGAGAAACCTCGACCATTTGCTTTTAATGTCCAGTATTTTTGTTTTGAAACCTCCCATGAAATATGACATTAAAGAAAGTAGGAGACTGAGTATTTAAAAGTTTGGGGGATTATGGTGTGTCTCAGACTGATCATATCCCTAAACTAATACTTATGGTATACACTCACTGGCCACTGTATTAGATACACTTTGATAGTACCATGTTGGACCCTGTTTTGCTTTTCTAACTGATTTAATACTGCATAGCTACTTCATGGCAGATTCAACTAGGTGCTGGGAACATTCCTCAGAGATTTTAGTCCATATTGACATGATAACATGGCACAGTTGCACAGCCATGACGAGAACCTCCCTGTCACAAACTGAGTAGAGAATAGGACCCAAACCCAGACTCACAGACTTGGCAGGAGGCAAGAAGGAACTTAGTGTGCCCTTTATTTTCACGGGCAGAAACATACAAAACTCAGAACTGGAGGCAGGAGAACTAGCACAGGAAACACAGGGGCTGGACAACAGACACTATGATAAAGGACACAGACAAGACAGATCTATAATTACACAAGGGGTTAATTAGGGAATGGGAAACAGGAGGGAGTTGACACACAGCTCAGACTAATCAGGGGAGACACAGACAAGAAGTAGAAGTAAACACAAAACACAAGACTCAAGGCTGTCAAAGTAAAACTACACACAAATACCAAGGACAACATACAGGTAAGACAGAAAGGAGGCAGAAGCAAAGAAGACAAATACAAAAACTCAGGAGACCAACTAAACACGACTATTGACCTAACTCCAAAAAGCTAAAATTACAAACTAATAAGATACAGAAAATGAATCCAAGACCTGAAGATTAAACAGGAAACAATAAACCTACTGAAAACCCACAAACCATGTCACTTCTGTTCTAACACATTCCAAAGGTGCTCTGCTCAATTGAGATCTGGTGACTGCAGAGGCCATTTGAACACATGCTCAAGAAACCAGTTTGTTTACATCCAGGTCTGACCCTACAATCTGAATGTGGCAGCAGAAATTTAGACTCATCAAACCAAGCAATGTTTATTTGTTTTGCTTATTTTGTTTTGTCATCCAATCTTCTAAATTTCCAGTTTCGTGAATTGTAGCCTCAGTTTCCTGTTCTTGGCTGACAGGAGTGTCATCCAGTGTGGCCTTCTGCTACTGCAGCCTATTTGGTTCAAAGTCACACTTTAAATCAAGTTAGCATCCATTTACTCATTAATTTAACTACAGCCTATGATTTTTGCTTTGAAACTGTGCCCACTAAATTCTTCACAGTAGTTCACAGTAGTTAATGTAGCGGCTAATACTCAGCCATGCTGCTTATTTAAACCTGATATAAGACCAACACAGGCTTCTATGTTAACTGCAGCTATAGCTGCAGAGTGTAATATCCCCATTGAGACTTACTGCGTAGCACATGGTGGTATTTTTACCTACAATGATGTCACACTACTATTCCTACAGTATCACATCGAGGACTAAGAGCCCTTCTGTGATATCTAGTGTTTCAACATCCCTCGGAGATAAATTATGGGATTATAGCTCAGCGTGTCATCAGAGAATGAACTGGACCGGGGCTTCATCTGAAATCCCTTCAGATGAGAATGAGATGAGACAATCGAGGAGATCAGTAACAGCTGGCCTTTCCCACTGCCAAGTGACTAAATGCAAACAGATAGGTGCTACAGAGAAAGCCCTGAAAGCACAACACACACTTACACACACACTCTGTACGCACTATTCCATCTATAGACTAATGAATACAGCTGGAGGGAGAGAAATGGAAAAAATGAGGATGGAGGAACTGATGACGAGAGACAAACCAGCCTGAAGGTGTTTGTCTCCTTGTGCCTGCATACATCTGAAGATGGAAATGACAAAAATAGGTTTCCAACCTCCATATTTGGAGTTAAAAAGTTGTGACTTAGCCCCACCCCATTTAGATCCTGTCTGTTAGTTTAGCCTGCATACATTCAGTGCTGTCAGGGCTCACATTATTAGTATATTCATATGATTATTTAGCCTCCTGCCACTTCTAAAAATATAAAATGCATAAGCCCCTTTCACCATGGAGGGTTATGTCAGGAAGGGCATTCGGTGTAAAACCTCTGCCAAATTACTAATACAGATTAATCTACTGTGGCGACCCCTTAGTGGAGAACACAAAGGAGCAGCCGAAAGATTTATTTGATAAAATTATTTTAACATGTTTTAATGATAACTTTCACAATTCAGAATCAGGAATTTTGTTATACACTGACCTTCTGTGATTACCACCAATGATTTAATCCCTCACAGACTCTTTTTGTAGCATGGATTATATTAATGAATTCATTAATTTACATCTATTACATTAATTACTTTTTGCAACCTAAAATAACTATAAAAGAGATGACTGTGGCTCTGTTGACAGGAAAACTCCAGCTTTAAATAAGGTCAGTTATATTGTAGTCCTACTTTTAATTCCATGTGCCTTCATATTGGTATAACCTCCAATGTGAAGTTTGTCTGTATTTAGTTTACCTTCAGTGCAAATAGCAGCCATAGATGTCAACTTGTCTGCCTTCAGTTTCCCTTCAAGCACTTGGAATTTATGCATTTTAAAACTCTGAAACATCAGAAAAGATCAATGCTGTTATTTGGTTTGTGGCAAAACTGGATTTTATTATGTAAACACCAAAATTTGCAGCACTTTGTGAAATTTAAGATTCTTCATTTTAAACTGTAGTAGAGAAAGACCAGCTTTTCATTTCTAACCAGTCACACCCAAAGTAAACCGACTTTCAGTTCTAAGGTTTTATATGTCAAGATATGATTTTTTAAAGAAATATCTGGTTCATAGCAAATCTTAAAATTAGGTAATTACAACCTCAGATGAACATTTATTTAACAAAAACTAAGCCAAAATGCCAAAGCTCTGTGCAAGAAACAAAGAACATCCTTACTGCTTCCAAAGGAATTAAGAGGGCAAGCAGCAGACAGGTGCTGCTAACCAAATGCACTTTATTAACTGATCATCAGCCAGCATGATCACCTCAATAAAAGCTGAAGTTTTTGCTGTTTGCTGGTCTGGAGCATTCAGGTGTGTGCAAATTCACCCCAAGGTCAGACCATGCAAGCTCAGAGAAACTGCAAAAATTCAATAACTACATCTCAGACTCTACAGGCCTCAGTTTGCATGTTAAATGTTAACATTCAGGACAGTACAATTAGAAAATGACTGAAAGAGAAAGCCTCTTCCCTCTAAAAAGAACATGGCAGCTCAGGTTAGGTTTCTACTGTTGCACCTGAATAAACCACAAGACTTCTGGAACAATGTCCTTTGGACAGATGAGATTGTATTTCACAGAGCCGTATTTTGTGGAAACCAGCGCGCATCAACACAAACACTTCATACTGTCAAGCATGGTGGTGGAGGGGACACAGCTTAGGTTTGCTTTACAGCCACAGGACCTGTGTACCTTGCAGTCATTGAGTTGATGAGTCAAATGTGAGGCCATCTGTCTGACAGCTAAAGCTTGATATATGGTGGTGCCCCAAAAAGAAAGTTTTAAATAATATTTATATCTTGTGTTGCTACTTTAAAGATGCCTAGAATCTGGCTGGTATGCCTTTGCTTTAAATCTGAATCTGTATGATCTTTGACCACACAATCTCATGAATGTTATTAGATTTTCTACCCATCATAGGTATCAGCCACACAAATTTTGGGAAAGATCCAGCATGAAAAGTAGCTCCTGCAGTGGATTCTTTTTTTGCTTTACCTTTCCTCAACTTGTACAAAATTTCACAGGGATCCAGTTGCCCAAATAGCTCATATGATGGTAACAAGAATTTCAGTCATGAGTCTGTGTAACCTTGACCTTTGAGCCCACAATCTTATAAATATTATCAGATGTTCTAACCATCATGGGCATTAACCACAAAACGTTTGGTAAAGAGCCAACAAACAAATGAACTCATGTAGTGGCAACAAGTTTCATACTGGACAGACAGACAACCTGAAAACATAATGCCTTCATGGCGGAGGCATAAAAACTTCATCAGACTTGGCAGCTATGATATTTATTTATGGTTAGGTCTTGTACCAAAAGTCTAAGTTTAACTAAAACAAAAAGGACCCACCCCTTTAACCCTCAAAATATGAAAAATAAACATTTGGCTGTAAGCATTTTTTGTATTTTAGTAAAAGCACAAAGAACTGGATGTGGCAAACATGCTCTCTGTGTTCACTTAATAACATTATCTTTTCTTCATCCTCATCCTTTAAAGTCATCTTTTCAAGTGCCTTCCAGAGCCTAATGCATCTTTGAATAGAGAAGGGCTTCAGAGATCATAGTACAGCAAGTAACAATCATAAGATGTGCAGCAACATGTGTGTGTGCTAGACGGAAATGAATGAGCGGATGAAGAAATGAGAAAAGACATAAGGTCAGCAAGCAGAAAGCGAGGGAGGAAGAAGACAGTGGATTGAAAAGACAGAAAACGAGAAAATGAGGTTGGAGTAGATGGAAGCAGCGGCTGACAGAAGACATGGTGGGTGGTGGTAGATGAAAGAAAAGCGGGGGGAAAGATCCTCAAAGCCTCGACTGGACTCTTTTCCCTCCTCTATTAAATATTTAAGAGGCAGAATCACAGACCACATGGAAATGATCTCTCTCTCTTTCTTTCTCACTGACCTCTGCTGGGGTTTGGGAAGTTCACTAATGTCCCTGTGGCACAAATCCTGTCCACAGTACACAGGCTCATCTGCACATCTGTCCTTCTATATGTTGCATTTGTACATGTGTGCATTAACATGGATGCATGTATTCTTGCGCAATGTTCATGTGCATGCTGTGCAGCGTGCTGGTATTAACTTCCATTACTAACATGAGTTTATTATTGTGCTTATCCCTTGTTTTTAGTGTCTGTAAAATGCTGAGATTTTCTTCCATTCTTAACCTTCTAACATCAATTTTACTTTGGCTGTGTGTTAACCAAATCTTTAAAGCACTGGGATTAACACCAAAAAGCCTGTTAACTTTATGTTAATGGGTCACGAACCAAAACAGTTGAGATTCCCTTCAGGGTTTTGCTCCTGCTGTCTAATCAGGGACTGGTTTACACCTGGGATGCCAGGTGTAATTAACCTACTGCCAGGATGGAAACCTGCAGGGCTCAGAGTTTGATGTTTGGTGTTTTTCTGATAAGGAAGTGGGATGTTTAAACCAAGTTCCTGATAAGAGCAGGTTTGAAGTTTTAAGAGTGAGGAGAAGTGCTTTTTTGCTTCTCTCTGGGATACACAACTTATGAAAGACACGAAAAATATTTATGGTCCCTGAAGTTCTTAGTTATTATAAATTCTGTCTTTCCTAAGCAGAAATGTCCAGGGCATAGAAATAAAACTAATACAGAAGTACCAAAAAGTGCAGTTCCTCTAGTGGCCACTTGAGGCCAGTCCCCATAGACTCATTTAAAAAGTCCAATTTTACAGCACTGAAAAGCATGTTTACAGCCTGCTACAAAAAAGTTTCCCCCTTTTAAGCAACAACACCCTTTTGGATTTTGATGGGGAATAAATAAAGCAAAGTGTTTGTTCTGTTAAAGCCTTCTGAAGCACTTTAGTAGGATTATCTGACAAACAATATGGTAGAGAAAGGAGTTAAATCAATGCACCGTACATTTAATTAGAACCAGCAAGTATATAAAAGCCACTGTATAAGTGTCTGACACATTGAAACTCAAAGAACCCATATAAGAAAATTAAAATGAAGAGTAAATATTTTAGTTTAGATACATGAAATATATTAAACAGGATGCTTGAGTTAGCTCAAATGGAGGAATATTTTCAACTACATTTCCAGAAAATTAAAAAAAAATTGCATATCCTTTCACTAATATCATGCGAATGAGTTAAGTACACAAAGGCTCAAATGACTAACACTTCTGCATTAGCTTTCATTTTCAGCCATGAAGAATTCTTCTTAAAAGAGATGGACATAATTCACCATAAAAAATGGAAGTGCCCTTTTTTAGTGTCTTTTATTCTGTTATATAGCTTTGTCATGCATGTATCAGGGTCACAGTTTTAAAGCTTGGATTCCACAGTAAATGGAGTTATTCTCTCACACAGGAAACACAGCTGCTGAGCCACCTAAAACTTCTTATTTCTAGCCTAGAGTTTTCCTCTGTGATTCATCTATATCACTATGAAAGACTCCGGAATAATGATTACAGTAAAGTCTTCATGCACTCTCAGCATCTGTGGAACAGAAGACCGAGTGGATTACTTAAATTTTCAATGGCAGTGTCCAGGCTGTTGTCATTCCCAGGGCTTTTTGTCAAAGCTGCTGGTGTTACTCATTTTCATGTGGTGGCTGAGCTTGATGCACCAGATGGTATGTCATTCTTGAAGAGGCATACTTTAATCCAAACCATGATTTTTTTTTCCAAGACTAACAAAGTATTTTTGAGTATCTAAACCTAACTAGTGAGTGGAATAAAGTAAAAATGAAACTAATAAGAAGGTGAAAAAACGAAGGTCCCAGGACATAAACCACAGCCTCTTAGCAGGTAAATCTGTGATTCAGGCCAACACCACTCCCTCAGACTCCTACTGAGGATTTTGCACATCTCTAAGGCAGAACCTTAGCCTCTTAGAGGCCATAACAGTACATACATGGCTAATGTTACCATCTGTACCATCCATACAGTATACAATATGGAGGTAGCTTCCAGGTCTGAAAAGCAAAGCCAAAATGGATGTGCCTTAAATCTGCTTCTTTTTAAAGAGTAGATACCAGTGGTTGCAAAAAGACTTCTGCTCATATGCAAGTTGATACAGAAAGGACCCTTGGACTGGACCTCTGTATGCAATTTGCTGAAGAAGTAATGACTTGTGGTTGGCATGTCACTAGCCACAGACAGTTAGATATGCCCCTTGCTCGTTACATCAGATTTAAAAACAACAACTTGGCAACAGTAAAAATTTTCACCTTGAGATTTCATAAGAGGACTTCACAAACCAAGAGGCAGAATCACAGTTATCATACCATCCATCCATCCATCTTCTGCTGCTTATTCAGGTCATGTTTGCTGCACTCTAAGCAGAGATGCACAGATCCTCCTCTCCCTGGACACCTCCTACAGCTCTTCCAGGGGACATTGAGGTGCTCCCAAGCCAGGTGAGAGATGGAATCTGTCCAGCATGTCCTGGGTCTACTCTGGATTCTCCTCCCAGTTGGGAGATGCCCAAAACACCTCATATTGGAGGTGCCAAGGAGGCATCCTGGTCAGGTGCTCAAACCACCTGGAGGAGTAGCAGCTCTACCCTGAGTCCTTCTCAAAGGACCGAGATCCTCACTCTGACTCTAAGGGAGAACCCAGACACCCTTCGGAGGAAGCTCACGTCCACTGCCTGTATCTCCAATTTCATTCTTTTTGCCACTACCTGGAGCTCGTGATCATAGGTGAGGACAGGAACGTTGATTGACCAGTAAATCAACAACCTCACTTTCATGCTTAGCTCGCTTCATCAGAACAGACTGGTACAGCATCCGCATCATGCTGACGCTACACCACTCTGTCTGTGAATCTCCCACTGCACTCTCCTCTCACTCACCTCAAGATATTTAAACTCCTTCACTTGAGATAGCAACTTGTTCCTGATGCAGACTGGGCACTGCACCCTTTTCTGGTTGAGGACCATGGCCTCAGAGTTGAAGATGCTAATACTTATTCCATCTGCTTCACACTCAGCTGCAAACTGACCCAGTGTGAGCTGGAGGTCATGGGTCAATAAAGCTACCAGAAAATCATGTACAGCAGAGACGAGATCCTGAGCCCTTGGCTGCACCTAGAAATCCTTTCCATAAAAGTTTTGAACAGAATCAGTGACAAAGAGCAGCCCTGTCCAACACCCACCAAGAATGAGTCTGCCGGTAAGCTTACCAGCAGAGGTAAAGGAACCAGATACACCCAAAGCCCTCCACAGGGCACCGTCACAAGCCTTCTCAAATTCTACAAAACACATTTAGACTGGTTGGAGCCTCTATGTTACCATCTAACATTAATTTCTGTTCTCACATATACTTTATTTAATTTTAATACACACAACTATCCAGTAGCCATTTTCACATAATTATTTTCATTGTTTCTGTTGTCAGACAATGAAATAATACTGAAATAATCACACAAAAACAGCCTGTTAACATTAACAGAAACTAGCTGTCACGTTCAAATTGTGATTTTACAGAATCACCATTTAAACAGGAAGAAGATTAATATGTTTGTAAAATAAAATTTTGAGTCTGCTAATTCGCATAATGCAGACATTTTAATATTAAATCAGTTTTTAAAGCCATATATTTTTAAATAAAATTCTTGATGTTTCCACTCATTTCTTTCTGGGGACAAAAACAGTTTTTATACCTACAAACTCTAACCTGCAAATGATTTCATTTAAGGAAAAGAAAATCTTACTTGGTGCCTCTGCTGTGAGAGGGACCTTAAACACAAAGCTTTAATGCTTTAAATCTTGGACATGCGCAGGAACAAAGACAATATGCTGTGAGTGGGAGACTAGTGCTGCTGGCAGATGAAAGCCATGTACCTGAAAAACATATTAGTCATGCCCATGATGATGCACATGGATATTTTAATCTACACACAGGGATTTCATAAGCACTCCACACCTCTCTGGTGCATAAATGTAAGAGTAAAGTTTATAAAATGAGAAAAACTAACCTTAAATTTGTTGGTTTATACAGCAGCTATGAAAAGCTTACATCACTAAGAGTTACATAAATGCGCCTTAGAACTGCATTTGCATAATTTTACATTTGTCTTTGTGACAGTTTGCCCTAAAGCACACTGCAGCATTTAATCTAACACAGAACTGGTAGAAATGAAGTCTGTTTAAATTATTCATGTGTAACATTACCACTATGACTTCCCCAAACATTTAAAATGGGCAATTAAAGAAACAGATACTGATAAGTGATAACTGAAAAACAAGAACAAGAAAAACCACAACCTTGACCTAGATAAAAGAAAGCAGGTCAAGGTTTACTCACTGGCCCATTGGCCCTGCTGGGGTTCAGTTAGCCGAGTATCTGAAGAACTCGGTTCACTGCCATGAAAAACAAACAGCAGCTTTGGTGTTTGACACACAGACCCTTGCGTTCTGGCCACAGATGTCTTTATTACTACCCAAAGCAACAAAGGATCACACAGTGAATCCACAGAGTAAAATTTTCAAAATCACATCAGATTGTATAGAATGCTGCAGAAATGAGTCCTAAAACCTAGAAATGGGTTTGCACTTTTGCGCAGTTATTGGGCTTTTTGAGTGGTTCTTAGTTAGGTACCTGAAATAAGGTCTGTGTTACACATATGAAATACATGAGTAAATACACAGAATGTTCTCAATCCTGGTGCACCAATTGCTGCTGGGTTTTTTTTAAGCCACTGGCATTGGTAAAGAAAGCACCTTCAGCTGCTCCTTGAATCTCAAGGTTGGCCACAGTGGATGAATCCACATGGATAATTTGATATAGATTTTACAATGGACACCTTTCCACGCAAAACAGGACTCATGTCCCCACCTGAAGCTGAATCAGGGACCTTGCACTTGCAAAGCAAAGGTGCAAACCACTGCACTACAAAGACACTGGCATTGGTAATTTATGCAAAAGCTGTCTTTTGGCATTTAAGCCCTTATAAGTTGAACTAATTCTCATTTCAGCTGCTTCACACTCAGCTACAAACCGACCCAGTGTGAGCTGAAGGTTAACCCTTGAAAGTCTGTCATTAGTGAGAAAGTCTGTCACTCACAGCGTGTAGGGTTACTGTTGTGAAAGTGTGTTTTTACCCACAGCAAGAGCTTTTCCTCTACCTAAAAGAAGTAGTTTTTAGTGGCTAAACCAGCAAGAAAGTAAATAGTAAGTGAAAAATGCAAAAGACCCAAAGTAACACGAACCATACCATCTTCTACCGCTACTACCCATCCAACCTTTGTAGGGCTCTAAAATGTGATGCAAAAAGATTGTGTGGGATAAACTGCAAGGCAGCAGAGGACAAAAATACTATTACGTGACACCACAGGGAATCAGGGTTATTCTAACTTTCCAGTTATGCTACAAAAAGATGACATCTCTGCAGGATTCCAATCCAAACACAATGAATGAGTGAGCTGACTTTAATCAGGCGGATCAGGTTAAAAAAATAAATTCACTGTTCCAAAAAAGCTCTAAATGCACCAGAATTCAAGGTTGAACTGCTAAATCATCGGTTTTCTGCTTATATAAGGTGAAAAGGGTGATCTGGGCTGCTTTAGGAATCTGATGTCCCCTCAAGGCCCCTGTGTGGAGTATTTCTGAATAAACGGGAAGGAGAGCCTGGTGCGGACTTAAGGGATCGCATTTCTCTTTAAACCTGGGAAAGAACTGAGAGCTCTCAGGAGGCGCTGGAGGAAGTAGGTATTGTGATATTCTCTCTCACATGAAAATCTAGATGATGTATGGGTCCAAAGTGACCAAACTGGAGAGCCAGTTTAGACAATTGAGACAATGAAGGCCCACAGTTATTTAATAAGTACAGACAGAGCTTCACTTTTTTGTCTGTACTTTACAGCTTTATGGAAACAATTAATTCTAATTGAACACAGGGTGTGATTTGCCAGAGGAGATGCTGGGCATGGTGGGGATTTCCCCCCTCTGGTCTACATGTTCCTGCCTCTGCTAAATCATTTTTTATTCCTGGTGGGAGTTTTATTTGGGGTGGGTCTGGCTGCCTCAGCTCAGCCATAGAATCACCAGGTGTCTCAGGTGTGTCATTTTGACCACATCTGGCCCGTACAACTCATGTCAAGCCTTCCTCATGACTTTTGAGCCACCTCTTTCCCACACAATAGTTTCCAGCATACTAAAGTACCAATAGTAGCCCAGTTTAATGTTTCCATCAAGACAATAGAAACCCAGAAATTAGAATTTTGGTTTACCTAATTATTCTTATACGATACCTCTGCATGTGAAGTGCATTTACATAAAAACTGAGATCTTATATCTGAGAATTTTATTTCTTGTGTTTTGTGTATGTATTTGCAGACTGTATTGCCTTACTTTATGGTATGTTTCTTAAATTTAAATCAAGCTGATCTTTATTTGATGCCATAATGTGTTCTGGAGTTTTTGGGCTGTTGGCTTAGCAAGACATGTCACATTTGTCTATATGACTGTCTAAATGGTTTTCTTTTTATTATCTGCAGCCCATCAAGAAAAAAGGTTGTATTTTTCCTTCGTCAAATGAAACCCTATTAAATTTTCACACAAAAGCAACAGGCAAGATTTTCTATTCCAATGGTTGAAGTCTGCACAATATATAACCCCAACATCTTGCACTCACATGTCACAGAAACACACTCATTCATCTCTCACAACAACAGTCTGACACACTTTGGGTCCCAGAGGATGCGTTTCTGTTTCTCAGAGCCTCGACTCTCCCTGGAGCTGGGAGACCGTCCTGGGTCTTTATGATAAAGGACACGTCACCCTCTTCAGAGGAGGTCCAGCCCCTCACCACATTATGCAACTTATTATACATGACAGATTTGATCTTATGCACATCAGATGAGAAGTTCTAGCACATCTATAAATAAGAGCAGAGTGACACCTCACCTCCAGGAATCTCAGCTCTGGGTCCATCATGTTGACGCCTCTCCAGTCAAAAACCTCAGATAAGAAGCATCAAGCTAAATTGTTCAATATCAAAAATGGGCAATGCTGTCCAAAAGCAATTTTTGGCAATAAAAACTGCTTTCTAATACAAAAAAACGGAAGATGATCTGCTCTTGCCAACAGCGTGTCTGTCTGGGTTTTCTCTTCTGAGTAAACAGACGTCTGGCACGCGCACACACATGCACACAAAACCCCTCTGTTCTGATTTTACCACTTAAAAAATGGTGTCATTCACAAGTGAAATCAGTCAACCCAGTTTCACTTGGCGTCATTAGCCTGATAATGTAATTCTATGTCAGGGGGAGTTTGCCTGGTAGAGGCCACTGAGCTGAATTCACTCTGTTTTTGTGTCAAGAGGATAAATCAGGCAATAGTTTGAATTTATAAAAAGGTGTAAGAAAAAAAAAATCTAAATCTGTTTGTTTAAGATAACAATACATAACTCATTTTAACAACAAAGTGCATTAACAATTGTGTGTTTGCACTTAAAACTACAATTTTTAAGTTGATATTCATTAATGAAAAACTTTTTTAGCTAAACATAAGGGTGAAGTGCTTGCATTGGTCTTGGAAGATAAAATGACTAGAAGAGCACTCGGAAAAGTATAACCACTGCCAAAACCAATAAACTGTATATAAAACATGGACATAGCCACTATGACATTACCCAATGATTTCTAGACAGGGCCTCAGTATCAACATATTGTGTTTTTGGAGCCAAAATTGACCATATTTGGACAACAGGTTGAAATTCTATTATCAACTTACACTGCCTACCTGGGCACACAGATCCTCAGGCTCCTTTGTAATTTTAATTTCAAGTGTTTTAGTGGCTTTCTTTTACCCCTTTTCCACTGACGCAGTGGCAGTGCTCAGTTTAAAGCCAGTCCACGCATTTCTCCCAAAACAAAGACTGTGCCAAAAAAGTTGGTGAGGCACCACAATATTCCTAACTCCTAAAGTCTACAAGGAGAAATTCACCACAGACTGGCAGATGGCACTACAGCAGAATCTGTCTGCCATGATTTTCTTATCGTGGAAATTACCCCCAAAATCTGCCAGTAAAACTACATAATATTAGGTTTTGTGCAAATGTTGGCTGGTTCCCCAAAAGCACCAAGGCAGAACTGGCTCTCTACCAGCACCAGCACTGAAAAGAGGATCTGTCCTCCAGATTTCCTGAGTATACAAGCCAGTGAATTGCTCGTCCCGTCTGTCAGATTTTTGCTTTCAAGGTCTGTAACCTGCCTGCCACCTTGCCACCACCCCTACTACTCTGAAGTCTCCAAAAAACTAAGAGTGCACTGAGGTCTTTAAATATTTAATATTAGTCCTGTACTCTGCACGCTGAGTCAGCTAGTTCTTTGACAAATCATAAGGTTCCATCTTTTCACAAAGTTTCTTAAATACAGCTTGTTAGTGCAGGAGTTTCCTTAAAATTGATCTTCCTATTCATTTGCTATCCTTTCAATACCATATATTTAGTACACATTCTGAGAGCCAATTTAGTGAGGATCGCCAAGGTCTCCGCCTTTGACTGCCACATTGCACCTGACCCCCATGGTCCCTCCTGTGGGTGATGAGCCCACTGGAGGGCAGACCCATGTGGCTCATTTGGGCGAAATATACAGGAAATGTCCTTAGTTCTAGTCTTTGACAGTTGGGTTAAATTTGGTCATTCAGTCTGTCTGATGAGGCTTTGATGCATCTGTTTATTGAGACTCAGGTTGTTTACGTGATTGTGACTCATCTGCCTTTACAAAGTGTTGTGTTTTTATTGTAATTTCTGATCTAAACATCTTAAATTGTCCCCTAAAAAATACCATTCATATTATAATATTAAGAAAACTAAAACTCTATAAAATGAATAAAAACTAAACTAAAACTAAGCATTTTCAGACACTAAAAACTAAAACAAGCAAACCCACTTTTGAAACTAACTGAAACAGAATTCTAAACAGACACTCAAAACTTAATAAAAACTAATTAGAAAATACAAAACTATAATAACTCTGGTTATTATAGTTTTCCTGTAGAATCCTGTTTTTTCAAGATCCATTTGGACCTCTCAAAGTAGAGCCGCTGCTCCTCCACAACGCAAGGAGTCAGTTGAGGTGGTTAGGGCATCTGCTCAGGATGCCTCCTGGATGCCTGCCACTCAAGGTGTTTTGGGCACGTCCCTCTGGGAGGAGACCCCAGGGCAGACCCAGGACACACTGGAGAGACTGTCTCCCAGCTGGCCTCGGAATACCTTGGTGTCCCCCTGACGAGCTGGAGGAGGTGGCTGGGGAGAGGAAAGTTTGTGCTTCTCTGCTTGAACTGCCACCCCGCGACCCGGACCCCCGGACAAGAAGTGGATAGATGGATTGGTAGATGGATGGATGGATGGATGGAGTACAGTCATGTAAAAATCTAAGTACATCTTTAAAGCTTCCCTAGAAAATAAAAAGGTAAGTAGGAGCCAGGTGCTGCTAACCAACTGCTCTTCATTAACTGATCATCAGCCAGTGTGAGCACCTCTATAAAAGCAGAGGTTTTGGAACTTTGCTGATCTGGAGCTTTCAGTCATGTCTTAACACAATGCAAAGAAGGAAAGATATCTGCAATGATTTTAGAGAAGCAATTGTTGCTGCCCATCAAACTAGAAATGGTTATTAGGCCATTTCCAAACAATATGAAGTGCATTGTTTGACACACAATTAGAAAACACAGATGACTATTGGCAAACTCCTCAGGAGTAGATGTCACAGCAAATTCACCCTGAGGTCAAACAGTGAAATGCTCAGAGAAACAGTAGAAAAACCAAGAGCTGAATTTCAGACTCTGCAGGCCTCAGTTAGCATGTTAAATGTCGAAGTTCATGACAGTAGGATTTAAAAAGCATGGCTTGCTTGGAAGGGCTGCCAGGAGAAAGCGTCTTCTCTTCTAAAAGAACATGGCTGCACTGATTAGGTTTGCAAGTTGCATCTGAACAAACCACAAAAGGTCTGGAACAATGTGCTTTGGACAGACCAAACCAAAGTGGAGGTGTTTGGCCATAATACATAGCACCTTGTTTGGTGAAAAGTAAATACCGCATATCAGCACAAACACCTCATACCAACTGTCACGCACAGTGGTGGAGGGGTGATATTTGGGCTTGTTTTCTGGCCACATAACCTGGGCACCTTGTAGTTACTGAGTCGAGTGTAAACTTTGTATAACAAGGTATGCTAGATTCATATGTGAGGCCATCTGTCTGATGGCTAAAGCTTGGCCCAAATTGGATCTAAGCACACCAGCAAATCTACAACAGAATGGCTGAAAAAGAAAAAAAAAATTACGGTGTTGCAATGCCACAGTCCAGACCTCAGTTTGACTAAAATACTTTGGTGGGACCCTAAGAGAGCTGTGCATAAATGATGGGCCACAAACCTCATTGAACTGAATCAGTGTTTTAACGAAGAGTGGGACAAAATTCCTCCACAGCCATGCAAGAAACTGCTGAAGTCATACAGAAAACATCACTTCAAGTTTTTGCTGTCAAAGGTGGCTCTACCAGCTACTGAATCACGGGATGTATTTAGTTTTTCAGTCACACTTCATTTTGTCAAGCAAATCATGAAATGGTGTAGTAGTCATTGTATTGTTGTTCACCCAATGCTGTATTTTAAGACCTACTAAGAACCAGAGGAATTTTTATATTAAAATAGGTAAAACCTTATAACTGAAAGAGAGTGCCCTTTGCTTTTCATGACTGTATTCTGTAGTTGCAATTCATTCTTGCTGACTAAAAAGCTGTAGCTCTCAAACTGGGGTCCCCACTGGATAGATTTGAACATGTGAAGACTGAAGAAGTCACTGATATCTGCAGTTTTTAAAATGCAAGGGTATTCCTGGTGAGGCGATGCCACCATTACTGCATGAACACAAAATGTATGAAGTTTAAATTATTTCTAGATCTTGAGAAATTGTTCATTAAAAGCAAATTCATGTAATTGTTGATTTTTTTTAAAGATAACTTAGGCTGTTCATCATTTATATTGTAAGTGGTGTCATATTTGCCAAGTCAGGGAGGACTTTAGATGAGGTTGCAGTTCACAAAATTTCAGAGTTTATTGGTGCTCGTGAGGGTGTATATACAAGTAGCTGTGCTCTAGTGCTGTACAAGGTGGTGCAGGGATCCCTCCAGTGTGGGTGTCGCAGAGTGTCCGAAAGGTTCCAGTGTGCCAGAGTTTTCCGAGGTGGGGGTCCGGGTTAGGGGCCCAAAGCAGAACGGGGCTGAGACGAGGGAAGCAGAGGTGGTGGATCAGAGAGGTGCAGGATTCATAAAGAGCCAATGTACTGAGACACACAAGACAAGCTTACTGTGAATTCTCATCAATGATCTGGCACCGAGTAAGGGTCCCAGGTCTGCTTAAAAGGGGTACGGCCCAAGTCAGTGTGACAGAAAACAGGCGTGCCAAGACATCTTCAGAGGAACAAACCTGTTCCTGTAATAAAACACAATTAGGACCCTCACGCACACACACACACACACACACAGTGGGGAGTCTAACTCCAAGGGGCTGGGGACCATGACAAGTGGAAGTCTCATGAAATGTGAAGGTCTACATGTACTTCTTTGTACCAAAAGAAAGGTATATTATTAACCAATTATTTTACTCATCTGGCCCATTTGAGGTCAAATTGGGCTCTATGTGGCCCCAGATTTGAAAGTCAACTGTAACTGAAATTAACACAACCAAAAGTAAAGTCAAAGCATTCATCAATTACAAAATGTAAGGTGATTTTTATCTCTAAAAAAATCAAACTAGCCTGTGATGCAGTCTAATCCTGCTGTTTCAAGACCTTAAATCTGCCAGTGACAAGATTAAAGCTGCAAATTTATGGCATCTATAAATCAAAGTAGTGTTGAGGGGCAGGAAAATTGACAGACAGCAAGGAAAAGCCTGAAGGGCTTTCAGTCCGCAGGGAGGGACTCAAACTGCCACTGTGAGTCTGGTCAGCAGCAGGAGTTCAAACTCAGCCCAACCTGCTAATACAGATTATAGAAATTAAAAGATGAGGTGCTGCTACTCTAAAGGAGACATGGTGAACTTGTCTTTGACTGATGCTGTCAAATTCCCAGCAATTAGTGAGACACTGTCTGAATATAAAAGCATTAAAGTTTCCAATAAAGACCTATGTATTAATTTACTCCGTGAGCAAAGATCACCAGTGTCAATCCACATTCTTTAAGCTGTGGAACATCTCTGGAACATCTCTGGAAACCGGGGAGAAAAAGTTCTCTGTCTCAATATAGGTAGGTGTTGTAAAGTAAGTCAAGTCTTCAGTACGTTCTTATGTAGGACAGTAGATACTCCAGAACCTGGGGGCAATTACGGAGAAAGCCCAGTCGCCTTTAGTTTTTAGGCATGACAGCATCACTGTAAGAAGTAATTTGGTGGATGACCTCAGTGACCTGGAGCCAAATGTGACGTTAAAAGATGCAAAAAAATTTGTTGGTCAAATTTCTTCCCTCCTAGACATTCCACCAACAACTGTAAGTGAAATTATTACAAAGTGGATGCATTTTAGGAACCACAGCAACTCAGCCTCCAATTGGCACACCAGGTAAAATTACAGAGTGGGGTTGCTGAGTGCTGAGGCACATAGTGCAAAAAAGCGACCAACACTCTGCTGACTCAGTATCTGCTGAGTTAAAAACCTCCTCTGGCGTTAACATCAGCTCAAAAACATTCCACCTCAAGCTTCGTGGCATAGGGTTCCGTGGCCAAGCAATTGGATGCAAGCCTCACATCACCGAGCACAATGCCAAGCATCGGATAGAGTGGTTTAAAGCACGCCGTGTGTGACTCTGGAGTAACATGTTCTTTGGAGGGATGAAGCAATCTGCTCTGGCCATCTGAAAAATATGTATGGGTTTGACAAATTCTAGAAGAACATTACCTGCCTAACTGCATTGTGCCAACTGTAATGTCTGGTGCGGAATAACCTGACTGTCCCGCACAGAGCCCTGACCTCAAACCCATCAAACACCTTTGAGATGAACTGGTGTGGCGATTGTGAGCCAGGCTCTCCCCTCCTATCTAACATCACTGTCTGAAAATTCCCTCAAACACACTCCAAAAATCTTGTAGAAAGACTTCCCAGAGGAGTGGAAGCTGTTAAAGCTGCAAAAGGGGGACCAGCTCCATATTAATGTCTATGACTTTAGAAAAGGATGTCATAAAAGCTCCTGCAGATGTAATGTGACCCAAAACATTTGTCCATATAGTACTGTACATTTGTTCATGTACATGTTGCTTTTGAATAGCGTCACACCAGCTGCTAGCTCAAGGCTGTGGCTGCTAATTTTCTGGTTATATCTACCTGTACTTTTCTCATATAACTCTATTAGAAAGCCACTGTAGGTTATACACGTCCCACAAATTCAAAGTAATCCTTTAAGACATCTTGTCCAGGTGGGTTCATTCTGTCAGGCCTAATTTAAGCTAAAGATTTGAAACAAAAAAGACTTCCTCACAGTTAAAGTTCTCCACACACACATTCACTTTTTTCTTTGACTCTATAAACTCCCATATTACCACCTGGAGAGCAGCCATGGATCACACAGTTCATTACAGATTAAGAGAAAAGCTTATATTAGTTAGAGGCATCACAGAGCTTCCTTATCTTGGTTTCTCTGTGCTTTTTACTCAACTTCACACTTAGCACCAGTAGAAATTAACTGAACATTAGCTCGTTGTTTTTTGGATTACTATAGTACAAGTTTTTTTTAACAAAGATCCAGAAATAGATGAAAATAATCAATACTCGCTGTATTTAAAAAAAATCAATCAATTTTAGATTAAATGAGCTCACAATGAGGGGGATCAAATCATAAAACTTTTTCAAAATAATGTTTTGACACCCATAGGCAGAGGGCCTCATTACTGAACAGTATGTGGCTGCTTTTATTCGCACCACTGGAAAATGAAGTCATCTCTTTTTGTTTATTTTGTGGTTTTTAAAACGGGTGGTGTGTGCTACAAACTGAGGTTACCTGCTGTTTTCTGTGATGAATGCTAACAGTGCTACTAATGGTGATGTGTACTATGTTAATAGCTGTTAAATGCTTTGTAACGGGGGGTATAATAGCCTTAAGTCTACAATGTAATTTATGATATCCTGTTGTATTTTGCTTAAGGAGGTCATTTTCTGCTTCATATGTTTTTTTATTGAAAATAAAACATCTTTCTTATGCTCTAGTATCTCACTCCAAAGGCAACCCTCACCTAAAACCTTAAATACAAAGCTGTTAGGTTTTTTCTTTAGACGGCTTACTATTTGAAAAAAATATTTATCCATTCTTCAGCACAGCATAAATTTTGAATATATGCGCTGCTCAAATTCTCATGAAAATAAAACATGTTTTGCTTTAATATATTTATTTTGTATACAAGTGAAAGAAGATAAATGAATGAATATGTATTTTTTAAGGACAAAAATGTAAAATGTTCCTAATTTTTACAGACAGAATTTCTACGTACAACCAAGGCGTGGGGGGGTGGAGGGTTATCATCTCTCCTTTTTGCAGATGATGTGGTTCTGCTGGCCTCATCGAGCCATGACCTCCAGCACGGAGCAACCGGAATGAGAATTAGCACCTCCAAATCTGAGGCTGGGTTCTTATTCTGAGTCATGCGTTAAGAGGAGTTTAAGAATCTCAGGGGTTTGTTCATGAGTGAGAAAAGGTGGCAGCAGGAATCAGACACATGGATTTGTGCAGCATCTGCAGTGATGTGGATGCTGTACTGGTCTGTTGTGGTGAAGAGACAGCTGAGAGTGGAAGCAAAGCTATCAATGTACTGGTTGATCTACGTTTCTACCCTCACCTAGAGTTACGAGCTCTGGCTAGTGACTGAAAGAATGAGATCAGGAATGTAAGTGGCCAAAATGAGCATCCTCTCAAGGGTGTCTGGACTTAGCCTTAGAGATGGTGTGAGGAGCCTGGTCATTCAGGAGGGACTCGGAGTGGAGCTGCTGTTCTGCCACATTGAAAACAGCCTGTTGATGTGGTTCGGGCATCTGACTAGGATGCCTCCTGGGTGAGGTACTTTAGGCATGTCCCTCCTGCAGGAGGCCCAGGGGAAGACCCAGGACACACTGGAAAGATTACATCTCTCGACTGGCCTGGGAACACCTTAGGGTACTCCTGGAAAAGCTGGGGAGAGGTCCGGGGTGAGGGGTGTCTAGGTACCTCTGCTTAAACTGCAACCCTTGCCACCCAGACATGGATAATTGACGGATGGATGGATGGTAACATGGATAGAATGATGACCACAATATAACCTTTTGAAAAGCAGCAGAAAATGGATAACGGAACACAAACATGTAGGTGTGTTTGAATTTGTACCCTAATGCCGCAAGTAACCAACACCCTGAATGGTGCAACACAGTAGCAGAAACCAAGGGTCTCTGCATGTTTATAGGATTATGATTTGTGAATTACAAGGTTTCCAGCAAATATTACAAAGTTGAATAACCACTGTTCACATGTTCTGCATATGTTGTGGAACATGACATCAGATGCAATGCCTGTAACTGTCAGGTTTTTGCAAGAGAGAGCGCAGGGATGTGGACCCAATATGAAGACTCTGAGACCGGCTGAATAACTGAAAAAGGCTTTATTTTGCCACTCACCAAAAGGTTATAAAGTCCA
>VUQH01080856.1:0-22331 GCA_015106775.1 Etroplus canarensis | reverse complement strand
TCCTGATTCACCATCTTCCCTCTCTCTGCCCTCCCCTCTCTCTCATTTTCTTCATTCATCAGCTCCTCAAAGTACTCCTTCCATCTTCTCAACACACTTTCTTCACTCGTTAAAACATTTCCATCTCTATCCTTAATTGCTGCACATCCTTTCCAGCTCTGTCTCTCTGTCTTGCCAATTGATACAAGTCCTTCTCTCCTTCCTTGGTGTCCAGCCTCTCATACAACTTACTATAAGCCTTTTCCTTTGCCTTTGCCACTTCTCTCTTTGCTATGCACCTAGCCTCTAAATTTTTTAAATTTCTAAAAAAAAATTTTATTCATTGCATTGCATTAAAATTCCCTTAAACATACTAAAAGAAAGAGTGAGGATAAATTGAAACTTAGTCATGGTTACATTTCTCTCCATGCAATCAGACTTTGATTCTGTGTGGTTCCCTCGTATTTAGAGGTTATTAAGAAGCAAATAATCCTAATTTCCCTGGATATTCGGCAGACCTTGAAACATAAGCAACAAAAATTCTGAAATTTAGTTCAGAGGGCTAAACTTTAAAAAACCATAATTAAAAAAGTATCAGTAAGATTTTAGAAAGTCACAACTTCTGTTAAGTTTATAACAGAAGTTTTCGCATCTAGACGAGATGGTCTGGAATGAACTAAATGGAAATCATCTGTCACCGCTCCTATATGAAATATAACAGGCTCCATCCTGTTTTTAATGTCTGCACTACCACAGAACCTAAATCCCAATCTTTCTGCATATTAGTATTTCACCTTACAGTATGTCACTGAGAGTCACATTTTGGGTGAAGGAACTGAATGTGGCTTCCACAATTTCTGTGCAATTTTCTGGCTAAAATGATACCTAGCTACATCACAGCGTCCTCATCCCCACCTGCATTCAACATCTGGCAATTTGCACAACATAAAAATGACCACAAGATGATCTTACACCCATTTTCCATAATGTCAAGAAACCTGAATGAGAAACAGCCTATATGAAATCGTTTGATTTTTTTTTTTTTCTCCTGGGGAGCTCATCATCCTTAGACTGCTATCCTGTGGTTACATCGCAGACTCCCTTCTTTTTCCAGGTTAAAAAAACAAAACTGAATAAGCATCAAGAGTGTTGGAAGCACCTTGCCTCAAACAATTAATGCACCTGCTGATTCTGCTTCCAGCTAGGAATAGGATAAACATTTGAAATCCTAATCAAGTGCGAAGTCTCAGCTTCACACATTTAATGACTTTTTTTGTAGATTGCAGTTGCTGACAAGTACACTCTGTTCGTGATGAGGGCTCTTAAAAAATTACAATGATCAGTATATACCTTTTACATCTGATTCTAAAAAACAAGCACAGCTGCTTTGGCTCTGTATCAAGTGGCAACAGAAAGGAAGACAAGTGACAGCCTTGTTAATGGATGGACAATCCCCTGACTTTTCATCTGAAGCCATTATCAGGTCAAAATATCAGCTTGCCCAGGTTGCTGAATGACCAAATATCAGCTGTACTTTACATCTAAGGATAAAAAGAAAATAATATCATTATGCTAAACTAAGCTGGTGAACATGGTAGATATAACCCCAGTTCCAAAAAGGTTGGGATGCTACTTAAAATCTAAACAAAATGGTATGCAAAGCTCACAACATATCAAATGTTGAAAGTAAGGCATTTTAGTATTTCATGAAAAAATACTAGCTCATCTTGAATTTGATGGCAGCAACATCTCAAAAAGTTGGGACAAGGGCAACAAAAGGTTGGAAAAGTAAGTGGTACTAAATAGAAACAGCTAGAGGAACATGTTGCAACTAATTATATTAATTGACAACAGGGCAGTAATGTGACTGGGCATAAAAAGAGCACCTTCGAGAGGCAGAGAGAACATAACTGACATATTTGCAGTTTTTTTCCCTACGTTGGCTCACGCTTGTTAAATCATCATGGTGTGACAGGGGCTTGACAGGGCTTTATCTCAATGTATTTTGACTTATGAGCAACTTACAAGTAACGCGTGTGAACGTGTGTCAACGATCGCATAACCTACCTACAACTTATGGCCCACATATGCAGGACGTATGAGCCATATGCTGGCATGCGTTTGGAAACTTATAAAAAACTTACCATTAACTTATTCGACATATGCCAGCGTCTTCGCCGAATTTTTCATATGTGGGCATGCGCTGGTTAAACCGTCTGGGTGTGACAGGGGCTTTATGTATTAAACGTCTGGTTTCTTAAATAAATGTACTTTTCATGTAAGTCATGTGCGGTCTCTGTTACCGCACATGACTTACATGAACTCTGTTCAGTTCGATCAGACTGGAACCTGAGGAATATGGATCCTGGGTCAATGTCTCGGGCTCTGTCATGTCCCTCAAGTTGTTCCTAAGCAGTGAGGTGGGATGGACTGTCATGCTGGGAGAGGCAGGGAGTGATTCTGCCATGGGGGTGCATACTGCCATGCAAAATTACTTAAGTGAGTCCATATTAATTTCCAAAACAGAAGTGTCTCAGCAGAACACTGGATTATTAGGAGATTTCATGAATGTTCTACACTTCACCCGGGGTTTTTAATGTTGGGGCTGCTGGGCTGAGTGTTCTTAGCGGGGAGTGTAGAATGCAGATGTTGGCAGAGCTGCTAAATTAGCTGAAGACTCTTCGTCTTGTTTCAGACTTTTTCTGGGAGCCATGACATGAGGTCATGCAGTATGAAGGCTCCAATTCATCATCGGCCCTTCTTCAGTACGAACGCAATATCAGCTTTATACAGTTGCTGAGGGAGTGATCCATGAAGTGGTGAAGTTTGTAATAAGAATGAGGATAGTGATTTAGAGAGTGCTATTTCAAACTCCTTGGTGTAGCTGCCTGACAAATGAGCTTTATTATTTGGGAACTGTTTTATCACCTCCTGAACCTCCTCTGAATTTATTTCAAATCTTTTTCTGTACTTCTTCATTAAGTCTTTGGAAATTAACATCGGTCTTAAATCTGAACTGAAATCAAATTTAAATATCCCAGAGAAGCTTTTGGAAATGCAGAAATATGTTTTAAGATTCATGTTAACTTCGATCAAACTACTTTTATTAAATAACCTTGGTTTTAATTCCCTAAACTGTAAAAATTTTTTTCTGCTTTAAGCTGTCAGCGTATCTGGATTTACAGAATTGTGTTATACTCGTGCCTTGTGCCACAAACAGATCTGAAATTACTAGAGTGTGAAGCAACCCTGGCTGCCCCCTAATTACTGTCTCCTCAATCTGCCTTTCTCTTAATTTGCCAGAGTCTTGCTGTGATAGCTGCGCATGCTTTCCTCACACCTCTGTTCAACCTGCAGAACTTTATTTTTAAACTCAAGCACGAATATTCTCAGCATGTAAAGTGAAGTCATACACTGACCAGGCATTTCATTAGGCGTACCTGCTCAGCTGCTTGTTAAGCAAATATCTAATCAGCCAGTGATATGGAGGCAACTCAGTGACTTTAGGCATGTAGGGATGGTGAAGATGATCTTCTGAAGTTCAAATCGAGCATCAGAATGAGGAAGAAAGGTGATTTCAGTGACTTTGAATGTGGCTGTGTTGTTATTGACTGTTTCACAAACTGCTGATCTACTGGGAAGTCTGGCCAAGCTTGGTGCCATCCTGGCCCGGGGAGTCCTTGATGCGGGTTGGCGTAATGTGACAATCTCTCTGCAGTCCAGGACGGGTAACACTCACATGCCATCAGTTGCTGGCCTGTTGGTCTTCACTCAGTTCTCGTTCTGGTTCCACCTATCCCACTTTCTGTCCTTGGCAATTCCCACTTTTTGTGCCAGAGATATTCATAAATCTAAAATACCTTTACTGCCTTGTAGTCTTTCATCACATGATTGATATGACACAACACATACACATCAGCCACTCTTTCTCATTTTTCTCTCTCCTGAGAGATGGCTCTGCTCTGATGCTCACAGGACTCTGTAACTGTCCTTCCACACAGTCAAACTTCTTTTCAAACAGGCAAAAGCACTGTTGTTCTATTCAGTTTAGAAGGGTCTTTAAAGTGAAAATAACTTTTTTACTTGTCAAAAATCTCTGCCAGGTGTGCTGAGATCTCCTTGTTCTCTTCTTAAATGAGGATTCATAGATTTAGAGGGGCTACTAACAGTGAAAACATTTGTGGAGAAAGTCAGCCAGTGGTGACTGCTTTGGTAAACTAAGTAGAAGACTGTTTAACTGATTTAAGTCTGCATTCAGCATTCAGATAGCAGACCTCTGAAGAGACAAAGCCAGGAGCCTTCTGAAGGCTTTAACACCACATAACCCCAGTGACAACCACACACTCTGCACTGTAACATTCCCACCAGGGGTCCAGTGATTGCTGCTGCCTGTCAGAGAGTCCTGCACGTTTATGACAGCCGACACTGGTGGCCTCCCAAGCTGCTCGTTAGACATCTGAACAGTCTTTGAGTGACAAAACCACATCTACAGTAAGGTCCATAAGGTATTTGAAGTAGCAGGATGAATTCTGAAGTGCACAGGGCTACACTCTCTGCTCAGATTCAGCCAAATGCTGCAAAACTGATTGGACGATATTCACAGCGCAAATGGATAATGGCCCAAAGCACACCACACATTCGATTCAGGAGTTTCTCGAGGCAAAAGAAATGCAATATTCTTCAGCGGCCAAGTCAGTCAACTGCTCTCAACCAAGCAGAGCATGCGTTTCAGATACTGAAGACAAAACTGAAGGCACTGAGACCCACGAACAAGCAGCAACTGAAAGCAGCCGCAGTAAAGGCCAGACAGAGCATCTGGAGGGAGTAAATGCGGCATTTGGCAATGTCCATGGGTTCTGAAAGTCAAGCAGTCTCTGAAAACAGGAGACTATGCATGAAAATGACTGTAATGTAAGAGTTAAAGCATTTCTTTTAAAAAAAAAAAACCCTTGAATTAAAATTGAAACTCTGCACTTCAGTTACACTGAGTACTTGATTTAAAATCCATTGCGGTGGTGTACAGAGGCAAAATTACCCCAGAATAAACAAAACATCTCATCATTGCGATACTTATGAACCTAACTGTATGAGTTCTTTATCCAAATTGCAAAGTGCTCTGTACTTGTATGTTTTCAGGATGCTTTACAAATAAGTTATAACTTATTTGGCACATTATGGAATGTGATGACAGAACTAGTAACTACAGCTTTCACCTTCATGGGGCGGCTATGGCTCAGGAGGTAGAGTGGGTCATCTTCCAATCACAAGGTTGACGGTTTAATCCTTAGCTCCTCCTCATCAATACGCCAAAACACAAATTGCCCCTGACAGATCCATGGCAGTGTGAATGTGCGTGTGTGTTTGATAGTTAAATCTGCTTAAAGGCATAAAATCAAGTGCTGTTTGAATGGGTAAATGAGGCTTGTAGTAAAAAGCACTATATAAGTACCAGTCCATTTACCTTCATGTGGTGGAGTAAAATGTAAGACATTTGAACGTTGGATGATTTCTCATCTGAGAAAGGTTGTTTTACATATATTTAAAACAAAACTGCATCTTTTTTTGGAACAGTGACAAACGTTAAAACATACATAAAGACAGCGCAAACAGAGAGTAATTAAGTCACAGAACTGCTGTCTGTTTGAGAGAGAAAATTACACTTTTTCATTTTTAAGAGCTATATATTTTTCCATGTAAAACACTTGAAAGTATTACAGATGTAAGGCAGCGCTAGAAAACACCGTATTTGTAATATTGTGAAATTGCAGCCAAACCTCCCATGTGAGTCATGCATAATGTTACTGAACTTGGCTGGAAGGCCACACATCACTGGAAAGGTTAATGACCCTGCAGAGGTAATAGGCAAACCACGGGGACTAAAGGCTGCCCTACAGGGATGGGCAGATCAATAGCACATTCATTAATTATCATTCAGAGCAGTTCATTTCACATCAGCGCTTATTAAAACCATAAATTTCAATATCATCTTACTTGTTAAAAGATACCCTGATGGTGAATGAGCTTTACAGATTTTTGCACTTAAGAGCTACATGTCGTCACTTTGTCATAACTAAAATCATAAAATAGACGAGTAAGTCATGATTTTAAAGGAATTACTATCAACATCATGGGACGCTCCTGATTGTTTTTTGCTTTCTACTCTGGGCTCCAGTTTTTCTCTAAATCTTTATTCAACACAACATGAGAGTAAACAGACTGAACAGGCAGCAGCGTGCTGTAAAACATTTGCAGACAGAAACTTCAAGTAGCCACAGGAAAAAGCGCTTACATGCCACACAAACAGAAATGAATAATGTTGTAAGTGCTAATGAAGTAATTACTGTTGTGATTATGATAATAACATATGTTTGTTAAAGATCTAGCAAACAAGTCAGCTCCTGTAGTGGTTAAAAGATTTGTAGCGGATGAACAGAAGGATGGACAGCCAGAAAACACATTGCCTATACAGCGAAGGCATGATAAAAGAATCATTATGTGTACACTATCACCATGTATGTTATGATGGTGTGGACTTACCTCAGAAGCAATAGCATGTTCAAAAATGTATTTACAGAGTCTTCATAAAGTCTGTAAAAACTGCCTCATCTGATTTCAGCACTGTGTAACTCTGGTTAGAGTTGAGGTAAATATTTAACTCAGGAGAACAGCCTTCCATTACACAGCATCTTATAAATGAATTAAATCACAAAGGATCTGGAGGAGGAAAAGAGGAAGACCACAGAGAAGGTTCATGGAAGTCATGAAGATGGTTGGTGTGATGGGGTAGGGTGAAATGGAGGCAGATGATCCACTGTGGTCACCTCTTAAGGGAGGATTTTAAAACTTTAAAGGCTCATTTCAAACTTTTAACCTCCAGTAAGTCTGCTTATATCTGTGACAGTCTCTAATTCTGCAAGTTTTTCCCAGCTGTTTTCTCTTTGTCTTGATCTCAGGGGCACAAATATATGTGCTGAAATACATCATTTTAAAGGCTATATAATAATTAAATGCAGCACCTCTTACTGTTATGTGTCAGTATTACTGTCAGTTCAATGACTACTCTACATGGTGTAAAATCTATCCTAGTCTGCACTGGGACCCCCGAGTGGGTTAATATGGAAAATTAGATAATTACCTCTAATTTCAGAGAAAGTATTTGTGAACGGAGTTCTGAGGATTACCTGCACTAGTTCTGTTCAGTCTTGTAAGTGCTACCCACTACTGCCATCTTGTGCCCAGGCCACCACTTCAAACTTCTGAAAGGGCAACTTGCGTCTGTTAAATAACCTTCGTCTCTTTACAGAGTGTTGCTTTATTTACAGGAAAGTGCCTAAAGACCCCGCAGGAGGAAGCCCCTTAGAGCTAAGTGACACTACAATAAAGATTTTAAACATATTTGTGAAGGGGTTCATCTCTGAATGACTTTCAGTTATTAATCTTTTACTAATGGTTTGTTAGTGTCCCCCTTAGTGGAGTGGTTACACATTTGCCTTACAGGCGAAAGTTCCCTGGTTCATTTCCAGGTGGCCTTCTCACCATGGAGGGTTTAGTCAGGAAGGGCATCCGACATAAAACCACTTCCAAATTACCATTGCGAATTAATCCCCTGTGGCGACCCCTTGAGGGAGCAGCTGAAAGTGCTTCTGTTTTTTTTGTTTTTTTTTTACAGATGGTTTGTTCCTGATCACGATGTGTGATGATGTCATAACGTAACTAAGGTTACATTCTACAATGCACCTATAGGGCATTTAAGAAACCTCTTTCACTTTATTTGTGTAGTTCACAGTGTGAAGACGTACTCTTCAGAGCACAAAACAAAACCTGAAAAATTTCACATTTAGGCAACATTTTACAGCACACAGCTGAAACATCATAAACATCATCCGTAAGTACTTATATAGATAGTTTTAAGATAAAACTACTGTCCGTCTAGCCTGAGGAACATCTAAATAATAAACTTTTGACCAACTATTAGTGTTTCTACACATATATTTTCATCTAACTCTGGTGTTTGGCTATTTTTTAAATTAAAGAACAACTAAAGTTGCATTATCAGAAAAATACTTCTCCGGAACAGACATGTTTGCAGTCGCTGAATAATCTTGTAAGCAGCAACATGTAGGTGTACCTAATATTGTGACCAGTAAGTCTGGCCACGATTTTAGGTGCACCTACATTTTGGATTTCAGTTCAGTAACTTTGTGAAGGCAGTTGATCCACAATCATGTAGACATCTGAGTCTCAATATGCAGATGCACCAGAGCTTCATCAGACACGTCTCACTAAATTTGACCAAGCTGAAAAAGAGTAAAATGAAGATTATTTTTTATTTGATTTTAGTTCATTTCATGAGCTTCATGAGGTGTGCCTAATAAAGTGGCCACAAGTCTATCTTTATTTCCCATAGTGTAGGTCCATACTGTAAAACACAGACAGATGGTTCAGAGAGGCTGCACAGTGACCCTTTATCTGCAGCTGTTAAATAAATGTACCGTCCTGTGCAGTATCGTTCAGTTTAATCGGTTATTATATAGCAGAAAGTTGAAGTCAGTATTTTAATGTTGTAACTGCAGAGCTGAAGCCAGTTTTGATGACTCTATTGCTGGTGTGAATAATGACAGCGACTCACACTGTATGAACTCATTACATACCTCAAAGCACAGGAAAATGGAAATACGGAAATAAAACAGTGTGAAATTAATTATGCGGATAAAAGTTGCAGCTGCATTTTAGAGAACTATAAGTAAATTTGTAGAACTGAATAAAATCGTCAGTACCAGCGTGCATTGCTATTATCAATATTATATATCTGATTATTAAATGGGTTGAAATGTTTCTGGTCAACAGCTGAAACTGATTAGCTGTATTATGTTTTAATGTGTAACTGAGTGTTTAGCATGGCATATTTTAAAATCCTTGGATATAAGCTACTTCTTGTCTATAAAGTGTATGACACACAAACACTTTTTTGCACACAGATATATAATATATACACACACACTTTTCATACTGGCCTATTTATTTCTCTTATCTTTGTACACAGAAAATGTTTGGTAGACACACACACACACACACATATATATATATATATATATATATATATATATACACACATATATATATATGCATGCTCCTGCTGTTCCTTCAGACCCAATAGGGTGCTGTTTCTACACTGTGGTCACCTACTTTTGTTTCAGTTTTGTTTACTTTGTTTACCAAAGGTTCAACCTCGCCTCACTTATATGCTTTTGTAGCATCATATGGTCTTTGCATGTATCATGACTTTTTAACCCTCCCTCTCCCTCCATAGAACCTGTCATTTCAATGTCCACTGTATGGCCTGCTCCCAGCAACAGATGCCACTCTTTCTCCTGCTGCTCCTTCAAACACAACAAGGCCCTTTTTTCAACATCATCTTAGAACTGTAGAAATCAGTTTTTCAGTCTTTGAAATGTATTACTGTCTTTTAAACCTTCTCTCTGGATCCACAGAACCTGGCATATCAATGGCCAGTGTATGAGCTGCCTCATGCAAACGATGCCAGTATTCCTCCTGCTGCTCCTCCAAACCCAGCAAGGGTCTCCTCACATTGTCTTAGTCTGGTGAAGACCAGTTTACCAAAAATTAAATCTCTTCACACCTAACCTTTTCTGTGGTGCTCTTCATGTGGTCTTTGCGTGTGTGGAAGATGAGTTTTAGTCTTTGAAACGCTGTACTGAGCTCCTGTACTATGGGTCTTTAATCTCTCCTCTCTCCACAGAACCATGTTTATGGAGATGGCCTGTTGCTCCTGCAGGAGCAGCTTGAGTCATTTCATTTTGCTGTAAAGGCTCAGTGATCCCCTCCTCTCCTCATGCAGACTCTTGCTGCACTTTGTATATGTTGTAAATAAATGTTCTGCAACAATTTTCACTGAAAGTTCTTTTAAGCATCAATATAAGATATTTGTGCATATCGAATGTAATACAATCAACGTTCGTCCAGTTCGTGTGAGGACTGTTGGACTTGGATAATAAAAGTATATCACCAGGTATTTTCCTCTGATGCAGATATTACAGATGTCTTCAAAATGTCTGTATTTAAAACATCTCATAATGCTCAGAATGTAAGATAAGTCTCATATTGTAGTAGGTTATAACCATTCTTTAGCCCTTAAGCACACAGTGGCTGCATGTTTTTAAAATCTGATGGACAAGTTTGTAAAACTGAGATTTGTAATTTTCATTTGAACTCAGGTTGGCCCTGAATAACCATTTGCATTCTCATCATATACAACAACGTCATTATATTAATGCTAAGCCATATTCCATAGTCATAGCTTGTGACTCCATTAGCCAATCTGAAGACATCACAACTAAAAAAAAAAAAAACAAAAAACACTGAGCCACTTTAGACATCCTAAAGTTTGTGTATGTTGGAAATAGGCGCGTCCAAGTGACTCTTCCAGTGTCCCATGAAGTTGTTGCCCATGTTTCAACCTAAAAATCAGCGTTTTAAGCCTACAGCTTGTTTTTCTAAGTAATCAGCCTGTAGAAAAAATTATTTTAAATTAGCAAAATAACCCAAAAACACACACACAGTCATTTTTTTTTGACAGATGGCATTTAATCTGACCAGGCATCTGACATTAGATTCGCTACAGAGTCCGCCATTGGGGAATGGCTCCTAAAACAGGAGGGAGCGCCCAGGATATGGAACAGAAAGGGCATAACAAATAAAAACAAAAAAAGAAACTAACCTCAGGCCACTACACATAACCTGCCACCTGTCTGGAGGAAAAGCTCAGTCCAAAGCATTACCAATGCTGCTCATCAGTTTTCCTGCCAATTCCGGTCCTCTTGGCTGTAGTGAGACTGCGTTCAGATCGGTGGTCCCACAAAACTAACATTCAGTCAGATTTTTTTTTTTTTTTTAATACACTGCTTACATACATTTCATATGTATTTGAATAATACCTACAGCTGTTGTTTCACCAAACATTCATGAGTGACAGCACACAATCACAACAGGCAGGTCAGTTACGTCATGGAGACCCCAAGCGCCTCCAGGAAGGCCCCACAAAGATCAGAACTAGGAGACAGACGTGGAGTCAATGTGGTTAGGCAAACAACACTGGCTGAGTCAGAAGGCCTCTCCTCTTAACAACAAAGAGATACTATTACATTTATATACACATACACATAGCTACGGTACAGAGTGGACTTCACCCGGAGTCCACGACAAGAAGCCCTCATAGGGTTGAGAAGGTGAACATGTGCCTTAGCAGCATGGGAAATAGAGGACAACTCAGTAGTGTAGGTTCAGTGGGCGTTACCAGCATGTGTGAAGAGTGAAGATATAGTTGTACACACAATGAAATATAGACAAGTGTAGAGAATCCACGATGCTGAACCTGCTCACGTTTAAGAAGGATCAGGTGAATCTCAAGAGACTAGTGGTGTCGATTTTTTTCACATGTGCTCAAGAGTTAAAGGTATATGAGGATCGATCATGAAGTTATGCAACTCCACCCATTAAAAAGCAAACAAACAAACAACTGACACATAAATTCCTCATCCATCTATTTTCAAAACTGCTTATTCAATTCAGGGTCACAGGAGGCTGCGGCACGGGGCCAACACAAAGCGGCGGAATCATTCACAGTCACATTCAAACCTACTGAAAATCTAAAATCACCAATTAGCCTAATGTGCATGTCTTTGGTCTGTGGGAGGAAACCAGAGCACTCAGAGAGAACCCACACAGACACAAGGAGAACATGCAAACTCCCACACACAAAGGCCCCAGCTGGTTGGCAGGTTTGAAAATTTAGGACTGTCTCACTGTGAGGCTATAGTGTTAACCACCACTGTCCTGCCCACCGGATAAATTCAAATTTAAATCACATTTGATCAAATTTCCCCCCTTGCAGGTCATTGCATGGCTGCCATTATTAGATTGCTTTCTTTGTCCTCGAAAACAGCATCCCGAACTTTTTTTTTATTATTTATTTTGGGGAAACGAGACGAAGCCACAGAGAGGCAAACCTCATGAGTAGGGAGGTGGTGAGCAAAAAGCCTTTTGGTGTGACCAATGTCCAGTTTGACCCCCTGGGACATATTCTTGAGGTGCACAACCCTGTGGATACAGAAAACAAAATGATGAGCTGAAACGCAGTTTCAGTCTTGAACGCTGTGGACTCTTCCAAAAAAAAAAAACCAAAAAACTGCTGTCCGAGCTCCAGTTGTATCTGAAAACCCAGCTCTTATCACTAAAAAGGATTCTTAATACAATGGTTGGATTGGTTTAACGCGGAAGTCGATGTTGCACAAGTTAAAGGTCCACAGTGAAACGATCTCGACTTGGACAGAGTGATCTATCAACAGCAGCCACCCTGGAAGCAGCCCACAGACTGGAGGGGATATTAGGTTTTAGGTTTCTAATGGGTGGAGTCAGGAAACTTTGTGATTGCACCTCCCAGTTTGACATCTTGGGAAAGAAAATTAACCGTTCACTTAACGAGATAAAACAAAAGTCAGTTCCATGGTTATGTGTTAAATATGAAGCTACAATCAGCAGCCGCTCGGCTTATCTTATCTTAGGTGCTGGAGAAACTGGATCCTAGCTTTGGCCGAAGGTGACAGAAAGAGCCTGCGTGTTTAGCTTGCAGGGAAACCAAAGTGTAAACTGAAACAAGTCCAGAGCCTGTCCATGAAACATTTTGGCACATAATCCAATAAAAAAATGACAAACTGTCATTTTTACATTTTAGTTTTTCTACAGATTAAATAAATGAGATCTAGTGTTTTAGCCAGTGATCTTTAAAGGTGGCTGTAGCCTTCCATTTACTGAACAGAGCGCCATTGATCTCCCTATTCAACTCCCAAAGAGAAAGCAAGCGAGCCTATTCCCCAAAATGTCAAACTTCTATTGTATTCAGTTTACGAGTGCAGCCGAGGACAGCAAAACAAGTCACACAATTTTGGTCACTGATCTAAAGCTGCTGCAGAAATTGAAGAGAGGAGCATTTTAACGGAACAGCGATTTGCCACTTTTGTTGCTCTAAGAAAGACGCGTGAGGGGACATTAGTTCTGTTTCCGAGAGCAGAGAACCAATCCCAACAAACTGGAGAACTGGGTTGTGGAGACCAGCTACCAACCCATTAGCTCTGCCATATTTAGCTCAACTAATACTCTGACAAAACACACTCCAACCCTTTCTTTGGGAGGCGTTTGTCTGTATTGTATCGTGGCACAGCGCCAAAGGTAAGCTGGGCTGCAGCGATATTAACTAATGTGTGTTCACTGTATCCTATAAGACCTTTTGAGTACAAGTTTTTAATAACGAGCCATAACGACAAACTGCCTACAGCGCAAAAGAGAGAGATGTAAGTCATTAACAGTTAACTAAATCCTGATTAACGAGACCCTCGGAGCATAAAGGGTCTAAGACGAGAACTACTGTGTTAGCTTCTGTTGTGAACAGATTACTCAGATTACTAGCGTTTCCTGTTGGCTCAGTCATAAAGGTCACATGGCAAGGAAGGTATGTTGTTTAGGCTTGAAAAGTCAAGGGGTCAAAGTGCAGGGCAGCAGCATCAAAGAGTGCCGCTTTTGTCCATCTGGAGAGAAGCCGGACAGGGTGCTGTGTTCAGTTACTGGCCACCTCGTCTGCATTGTCAACCGCCTCTAAGGTGCTGTCCAGTCCACCGCGTGCACGCCAGATCTTCACAGTCCGGTCACTGAAAGACAGGAGCACAAAGCAGAAAGGGAGTCACAATCCAGGTGCAAACAGATGGAAAGTGTTCCATTTCCTCTGAATGTTTTCAAAAGCTCCCTGAATATTAAGACCAAATTAGGTATCTCCATAGTGTAGTGGTTTACACATTTGTCTCGCAAGTATTCAAATCCAGGCGGAGACACAAGCCCCTTCCACAATGGCAGGATTGCATCAGGAAGGGAATCCTGTGTAAAAATCTCTGCCAAAACTACCTGTGCAGATTTATCCGCTGTGGCGATCTCTTTACAAAATACAAGTAAGTGGCCAAATTTGCTAATCGGGACAAGTTAACACAATGCTGCAGTTATAAAAACGTGTAGATGGGAATGGACGCTCTGCAGGCGATCTACTAATAAAGACGCAGCCAGTTCATTTGTCCAATAAAGAACAGCATTCTACTGAGAGCAGAGCAAACTAGGGGGTCAAAAAGAAGCCAGATGAAGGAGCAATTACATCTGCTAAAATAACACAGCACAAGCACAAATTCTGCATGAGTTTCTCTCTAGAAACAGCACGAAAATCCCGAGTAAGACACCTGACAGAGAATCAGTACAGTGGATACAGGAAGTCTGCACGTCCCTGTTAAAATACCAGGTTTTTCTGATGCAAGAAATGAGACAACCATCAATTTTTCGACGTTTAATGTGACCTATAATATTTACAATTCAACTGACAAAGAAAGGCTGGTTGCATAAGTAAGCACACCCTCAAACTAATATTTGCCCACTCTTTCTTGCAAAAGCACTTCAAATCTGTCAGATTGTGAGAGCATCTCTTGCGCACAGCCCTCTTCAGGTCACCCCACAGATTTTCAATAGGATTTAGGTCTGGGCTCTGGTCGGGCCAGTGCAAAACTTTCATTTTCTTGAAGTGAATCCATTCTTTTGTTGATCTGGATGTACGTTTGGGGTCATTGTTGTGCTGAAAGGTGAAATTCCTCTTCAGCATTCTAGCAGACAGCTGAAGGTTTTGAGCCAAGACTGACTGGTATTTGGAACTGTCCATAAGGTCCTCAACTTTCACTAAAGAAGCACGTCCAGCTGAAGAAAAACAACCGCAAAGCATGAGGGTGCCACATCATGCTTCACCATAGGTCTGGTGATGCGCAGTGTTGTTTTTGCGCCAAACATACCTTTTGGAGTTGTGGCCAAGAAGTTCAACCTCAGTTTCATCAGAGCATAATATAGTTTCCCACGAACTTTATTGTGGGTTAATCAGAATCACTTTACTGATGACAGGTGCGTACCCAAAAAGACTGAATGCTGTAATTAAAGCAAAATGTGCTTCAGCAAAGTATTAGTTTTAGGGTGTGCAGTTATGCAACCGGCTTATTGTACATTTTTTATTTTTTATATTTAACAGATTGGGTTCTTTTTCAATTGAATTGTACAGGTTATAAGACACATTAAGGGTGGAAAATCCACTGTATGTTTTTGATATGAAGGTGAACTTTTCTTTTAGAAATTCCTGGGGACCGCGTGAGGTCTGGAAGCTGAGACAGTCGTTCTCTGGATAAACACGACGGCTGAGGTTGGGTGCAGGATTTATCCAGAGGAGAGCTGTGTCATGTCAGTCTATTCCACTGAAATCTGTGTGTAACAGCTGAATTGTAAGATGTTCAGATGAAGAAAAAAAAATATTTACTGTCAGATCTTGACTCATTCCTGTGTTAACAAAGCTGCTATTACTTTATTAGGAGCATGTGTGCATTGGCCTTCATTTTCTTCAGTAGGCTGTGCGAGGCTGTGGTATTTATAACAGTATAACACATCCTTCTGAGTAGCATGAATAGCTGCCTTTTGACAGACATTTCAATATGATATGCAACTGCTCCGATACTACACAGAAGTAATGAGATGCCTCTTTGTGTAGACCTTCTCCTTCCCTCCAACACATCACACAAAGTTCAGTTCAGCTAATTTCTGCTCTGCTTCATCATATTACCAATAATACTGAGGACCACAATCATGTGGAGTTGGCTCTAAACATTTGGGGTTAGGACTGACTGACAAGTTTTGGCACTGACTCACAAATTTGTTTCATCCTCCTCGTGCCAATTACTGTTCTGGCAACATCTTCCCTTCCATTTCAAATAAATGAACACTCCTAAAGGCAACAATCAGAACCACATCAGGTGCACAATAACATGCTTATTTTAAGCATAATTTGCAGTAAAATGGGCAACTTAAATCTGAGTAAATCACATTTGTGTGATTCATTTAAATCATCCTCTTCTTTCACACCAACCCTCTGCATGTCCTCCTTTACTACATCCATGATCCTTCTCTGTGGTCTTCTCCTCCTCCTGCCTGGCAACTCCATCCTCAACGTCCTTTTGTGCAATATATCTTCTATCCCGCCTCTGCACAGGCCCAAACCATCTCAGCCTTGCCTCTCTAACTTTGTCTCCAAACTTCTCAACCTGAGCTGTCCCTCTGACATTCTCATTTTTATTCCTGTCCATCCTGGTCACTCCCAGCAAAAATCTCAACATTTAAATACTCTCCAAAAATGTTGTGCTCTGAGATCCCTGGGAACACCTTTGTGTATTAGCAGTGATCCTTTTCTAAGGCTGGCCTTCTCACAGTGTGGCACATGGGCCATTGGCGGCCATTAGCAACATTTGTGTAGCCCAGAAGGAACAAGAAAATAATGCACTAAAGTTCAGGATAATACCAAGGGAGTATTTCTCTTCATTTCCAACACTTCTATTTTTGCCATCATAGTAGAATAAATGTTCCTAACACGGAGAAATACAGATGATTAGAAGAAATGCAGCTGCTGCTTTACAAATGTTAAAAAACTAAGCTCCCTTGTATTTCCCCAAGGGGCCATTGCAGAGGATGAATGTGCATTGGTAATTTGGCGAAGTTTTTATGCTGGATTCCTTTCCCATGGTGGAAGGGGCTTGTGTCTCACACCAGCAAATAATGATTAATACCAACATTAAATGAAATAATTTTGACAAAAATCACAAAAAGTCACTTTTCCAGTAGTATATAGTTTAAATTATCATGTGATACATGTTTTTCGACCATATTTATTAGAAAACTAATGATAAAACCAAAATGTATTGGAGATTATACGCTTTTTACAGAATTCGCCGAGCTCAGTGCTACCACTGCCACTCAGTCAGTGGTGCGGCCACTGGTCACTGGTTCTGTATCCCTGAAATGAAGATGCCGACAAGGATTAATTAAGTGAGCCTGAGGTGAACCTAAATGTCCAGGTACGAGGTTATATATTTGATCCGCGGGTTGACAACATGCATTTTACCCGTGAGCCAAGCGCTAGCAGTTTCGACTCAGATGCGGACTGCAGAGATTAGGAGGAACATGTCTCAGCCGACGAATATTAATGCGGAGGCCGCTGAGCCACTACACCAAAACCTGGACTGGTAGGAGATCTTCTTCAGTATATTGTTGTCTCCGAAATTGTGGCTTTGTTTAAAAAAAAAGAGCTATATATTAAATAAATTATGATAAGTCTTTAATAAGATTTTGACATCCACCCATGGTTTATATACACTTTTTGTATTCCATGCTAACAGTCGGTACCATTTCAGCTGCAAACATACATGACATGCATGCATTCAGTCACCGCTGTCACCACTATTTGCCTGCTTTGCAACTGCTAGACTTTTCCTTTTGGTTTTTTCCATTCATTGGGGGGGTTGTGATTGTTTGGCCAGCGTGGGATTTTTCGTGAAACTGTCATGCGTGAAGTGGCCCTCGCATAACCTGGAGTGCTTAGATGGGTTCCACAGGTCTCTTTTCCTTCCAACGTTTGTAATCCAGATAGCTCGTAGTTTGTTTTTTGTATGGCTCCAATGGAAACTTGAACATGGCTAGGCCCATTCCTGACGCATTTTTACAGTCTACCATGACGAAATAGCCCATGATGCTCAAGAAAAATCAGTTGAGTTTACATAGGAGTGAATGAGCGGGGTTGAGCTGTGTGGCAAGACTGACGTCATGGGGACGGTGAAAGTCGAGTGGCAATTTGAAAGCAACAGTCACTTCCAGACAGTACAAAACCTCAAAATACTCATAATTAAACTCATAATGCAAAGGTTTAGGGGTAAAATTGCAGTACTAATCCAATTATGTGTTTTCTCAAATCAGTTAATTTGCCCTTTAAGCCTCATCTTCTGGCTGTTTTTCCATGATAAACCCTAATGGAAAGTGATGTGTGCAAACATGCCAACTCTCTAAACCAGGACTCGGTCATCAACACTCTGAGAAACCCTGCTGTAGAGGGACAGCTGCCAAAATGCTGCCCACATCATAACCGAGACAATGGATACCCTCACTGTAGGGTCAAGGGTTAATGTTATTACTTACAGTAATTGGTACCCATGTGTATGAGACCCTCAACTAAAGCTGCTTTCCAACAGTTCGGCTCAAGAAACGTAACAGAAAACTAAGCAAAAGCCAAAGCATGCGTGTCAGTGTGTGTGCAAAACTCACTCGGCGGCGGTGAACAGGTGGCTGCTATTAGCAGAGATGCCGTTGATGGGACTCTCATGACCTTTGAGCTCTCCCAGTGTCCCCAGTGTGTCTGTGTGCCATAGTTTGAGCACCCCAGCTCTACAGCCACTCAGCAGGGCCGGCGATCCAGGGACGACGCCGAGCGCACAAACCCAGTCACGGTGAGCATTTGGGACTTGCTGAGGGGTAAGGTGGATAACAATATGGTTAATGAAGATAATTTCATCAACGGCTGAAGTTTCTGAAACTTTAACTCAGAGTACTAGCATCCTTACAGTAGAATAGCTGGAATAAAATGATTCACAGATTATGAATTACAGTACGTGCGCTACAGTAACTTGAGGGTACCCTGTGGAAAGCCGCCTTTTATTAAAAACTTCAGAAAAACTTAGTGCTTTACCTTTACTATGTCTGCAAGTAAGTGACACAGAAGGCACAGGCAGATTTTACTGAACATTTTACTGCAGGTTTTCCTTTATGCTGCTGAGTAAATTTAGGATTTTTACAAATACACCAGGGGAACCCTCTGAACACATGATTACATAAGGAGAAACTAAAAAGATTTTCTAATTTTGACCCTAACAATCAAAACCCACAAAGCATAAGGCTTTATATGATATTGAATGTCTCCTAGACATATTCTTTTAATGTGTGTTGACCCTCCAGTACCTGCAGTAGGTCTTTGCGGTCCAGATCCCACTTCTTTATGCCATTGTCTCTGGAGCCACTGAAAAAAATGTCCCCCTGGATTACCAGTGACTCAATACCATCATAATGCGGTGGTTCAAAGTTGTGTGTAGGGCTGATGCTCCCCAGAGAACCTTCAGCCACATCAAACAGCTGCAACAACAAGAACATCACATGTTAAAAGGTATAATAAGCATTTAAATATTAGGTTTATTACAATCAAAGAAAATCAGTTCAACTTGGGTTATGTAGCATGAATAACCCAAGCAGTCCTTACACTGGACTCCTGAATGTTTCACCTGTACAAAGAAGCTCACTTTATCATCCTAAGTTCTTCCTAAAAATACACACAGAACATTAGGGGTCAAGAAAAAGTGTTTTAAATCCCAAAACACACCTTGATGTAATGGTCCTTGGATCCAGTGATAACCAGGTCTTGGTTGTTTCCAGACTGATCCACAGTCAAACACATCACTGGGCCAAGATGACCCGTAAGTTTTCCAGTAGATGCAAATCTGAGGAAGAAAAAATAATGTTGAGACCGCAGGTAGAACACCAACATAAAACCCCAATTTCTTTTTGTGTTCCCTCGGAACTCAATTCGATATGAAAACCTGACAGGCATCCAATCCCAAACTGTCACCCGCTTTTGACAGCCAGCTGGTATTAGCTATGATGAATTGCTTTTTTGTTCATATTAGAAAATGAAACTGGCACTTTGGATGATTAAAATGACTTGCCATCAATGTTCTCAGCAAAAACACACTTGTTCAGGTTTGTACTAAGAATGAACGCTGCAAACTTTATTCACAAACCTTGTTTACATGGAACTTTTCTTGAGTGTCCTATTTATACTTAAGTTTGTAATTTCTACCCATATTGGTAAAATTAATCATGATCTCGTTTCATATAATTAGGTTTGAATTAACTAATGATGTGTGCGTGTGTTTGTGTGTAATGTGTCTGAAAACTGTGACAGTATTGGGGGAATGACAGATTGTTTGCATTATTGATTTATGTTTGAGTATTAACAATTCAGTAACTTAAGGTTACAGATATAACCCTGATACTCTGATTAGCATAAGTCAGCGTCTCACTATGGGAGCGACTCATAGTGAGACACAATACGAATGCATATTCTTTAATAAAAGTTTTGATCCAAACATTCTTACCAATACCTACAAAAAGCACAAACCATCCCTGGTTTAATTTTGGCTCCCATTCCATTCAAGCTTGTCTCCTTTTGTACCTTTAGACTTCTTTAAATGCTCCTGATGCATTAGGCTCAATATCTGGAAGTCCTGTTCTGATCCTTAGCAGGTGCATTTTCACCAAGGACCTCAAACAAACTTGTGAGGAGTGCAAACGTCAGCTTCAGTGTCAAACTGATCCTTCACAATGATAATTACCACTAGTGATGAGAACTGAGTTGAGTACGACCAAGAGAGGAAAAAGCAGTCTTAAGTGGAAGAGCTCACAATGTCCAAGCCAGGAAGATGACCGGGGTCATCCCTTTCTTGGGGTTTCGTACTGTGAATGTGGCATGATCTGATATTTTCATGCTGGTGCTATTCAAACAACATCACGATCGGTGTCTCCATGATTTTGTGCACCAGAAAGAAATAGTCAAATTTGGGACTTCCAAGAGTAGACACAAATTTGGCCAGAGCACAGGAAGACCCTGAAAGGAAACTATGGCTAAATTTTAATCAGGCATGGTTTTCACTTAGAAACTGTTTGATCACATTTTCTCTAAAATTCTCTTTTTCATAGTGACTGTGGATACTTTGACAATTATAGAAAGTCAGAACTGTAACTACTGACTGTATTCTAACACAAAAAACCCTAAAATTACACAATTATGTTCTTTCGTCTGACTGAACCTGATGACAAGGAAGTAGTTTTTAGCATACCTGAAATAATCCCACCCCCACCTTGAACCCATATGACACTCCTACTGCACACCTCACCACTCTCTCACTGTCCTCATATACGTCCTGCACCACGTTCACATACTTCTCTGCCATTCCTGACTTCTTTATACAATTCCACAGTTCCTCTCTTAGCACCCTATCATATGTTTTCTCATAAGGAAATGAAAAGGTTGTACTTTTTCAATAACATGGCAACATTTTACTGTTTATCTCAACATATACAGGTGATGTGTCATATAGTTTGATGGGCATTTTATCATAAGCCAAATGATAGACAGGTAGACATTTTGACCTGCTACTGTATATGAAACAAAACACCCAACAAAAACCAAAAGAAAAAGAACAATCATCAAATGTCAAGGTAATCTGTACCAAACTCTAAAATCAATCCATCCAGCATTTGTCATGACATTTTACTCAAGATCTACTTGTCAGAGCGGACTGACTGCCACACCCTGGCTGTCAGTCTTGGGTATTATTCAGCATTTCTTTTTGCTGCCTCTGCTTACCTTCTCAGGTCCCAGACTCTGACAGAGTTTCCAGCAGCAGCATACAGGATCGTGCCGTTGGGGTTCAGAGCGATCTGGTTGATCTGGTTTTCTCCTGCTGGGATGGTGACTGTCCGGCTGGTGTTAGACCCACAGGCGTCCCCGACATTAACTTGACCAGAGGACCTGGAGATATATGGATGATATATGTACAAATGTGCAACAAATTAATAAGAGGGAAAAGGAGTGGGGTGGGTCAACTCTGACTTTAAAAGTTTAAAATACAAAATGGTTAAGATGTGACCCTTCACATTTTAGATGTGAGACCCTCAAGAAAACAACAAAGCCACAGATTACATAACTAAAAATGTCTAGGGCCTAACGTTACACAGAGAATTTCACTGATATTTAAAAAAAGGTTTGGAAAACAAGAGTAATGAAGTATGAAAGCAGTTTGAAAAAGAATACACCATTAAATCCAAAAGCTTTGGGATAAAAATACATTTTTGCAAGTTTGCCTTGTTACACCACCACAGTGGATTTTATTCCAAATGTCAAAACATGACTGAAGTACAGAGTTTTAGCCTTAATTCATTGGGCTTAACAAAGGAATTACATTAACTAATTAGGAACTATAGATATTTTTACACTGCATTTTCTCCCTTGAGATGCTCTGCTGGGCTTTTACTGCAGCTGCCTTCAGTTGCAGTAAAAGCAGTTTTGTCATCAGTAACTGCAAAGCATGCTTCACTAGTGTGAGTTTAGATGACTGGCTTGGCAACTGAAGAATATCTCATTTCTTTGTCTTGAAAAACTCCTTTTGCATTATTTTTTGGGTCATTATCCATTTGTACTGCAAAGCACCATCTAATCCCCTCTACAGTATTTGGCTGAACCTGAGCAGAGTATAGCCTTGTACACTTCAGAATTCATTCTGCTACTACTGTCAGCAGTCACATCATCAATAAACACAAATGACATAGTTCCATTGGCA
>VUQH01080855.1:0-48481 GCA_015106775.1 Etroplus canarensis | reverse complement strand
ACAAACATGCATTCCCATCCTCATGCACACATATACAATTACTCAGCATTCAACCAACATGAAGACAAACAGAGATGAACACTGTACACACATTCACACTCCCCAAACATACTCTATCACCCCCGGAGGGGCAATCCGCCCAACACCCAGGAGATGTTTCTTTTTGCCCCAGGATGGAGACAAGCAGACGGCCCCTGGTCCCGCGGCAGCAGGGTGGCCCAGCATCCCAGACCCCGAACAGACGGCCAATTCCTCCTCCCGGCCCCCCGCCCCAGATGATGAACAGTGTGAAGACCCCATACCTCTCTCCACCCGCTCATATGTGGTGTTGCTGCGTGCTGTTCTAAAATGCATTTAAAACATGGGAGGGGCATAGTACTCTCTCGAAATCTTGAAATCTAACAAAGAATCCGACCTTTTTAATAATTCAGTTTTTTTAAAAATAAATATGTTATTTTTTCCTCTTGAAGGTTTGACATCATTCTGTTTTAAAGTACAGAAAGAAGAGTCATGATTGGACTTTTGAAACAAATTAAAAAATAAATAAATTCACAGTGTCTCTTCCTCATTAGAGGAAAATGAAACAGTACTCTGCCTTTCTTTGGGTAGACATAACATGAGGATCAGCTACAAGCATTCGCTTCTGGAGAGGTTTCGGTGCCAGTTATGTGTGTGTGTGTGTGTGTGTGTGTGTGTTTGCACATTTGTCACAGCTTCCAATCCCAGGCAGGCACACCAGAGTCAGTTTTCAGCTTAAACTCCTGAGCTGTTAATTGTGTGCTAAAGAGCACTTAGTTTTTGCGCGTGTGTGTGTTTTAATACCGAAACGTGCCCAGGAAAGGCAGAGCGTGATTGAGATCACTTACAGTAAGCCCACAGTCATGAAAGGTTAATTTGGATTTAAAATACATCTCTCGTTTGATGCACAAAGGAATCTCAGTGATTTTAGGTGTTGCTCTTGCTCTCTTAACTCATTTTTTAAAAACGCTTTCTGGAAAGTTGAAACTGTTGCTATTTCTGCAATTCTCATCTTTGTAGATTTTTCCTAAAATATAGAGCTAAGGTGGTGTGATGAGTCTGAGTGAGACCAGTCTCAGGCAGTTTTGTTGACCTTTCCATCCACTCTGACTAGAACATCAGTTGTGGTTGAAAAGTCCCAAATTTTTTTCTGGACTTTCCAAATTTGTCCCCCTCTGGTCTACGTCTTTGCCTCTGCTGAATTATTTTTTATCCACTTCATCACACTCTTTTACTTTCTGACATTCTGCACTTAGAAAGCCTTGCTAAGGAGGCGCCTCTGAAGAAATGTTATACACATGATTTACCTTTGCAACTGATGGATCAGCTACATATCATACCAATCCCAGGTTCAGAAGGCAAGAGGCAGGGTGCATCCTGGACAGGCTGCCAGTCTGGCACGCTTCGCTCGCAGGGCGGTGCTTGATGAAGGTAGTTCCCCTGTTTCTACAACCCCGTGGCCTGCATGCAGCCCTGAACTTAGTCTGGGCCTCGCCACCAGCCGGTCGACCCGAAGTCATCCTCACAGTTCTCTCCCGACAGTCTCTTCTGAGGGCAGTTGTTGGGTCCCGTCCAGTACCCAAAGTCCAGTGCAGTGGTTTTGCCTTAGCTGATGTACAAAGACCCCCTGGCATCTAACTCTCCTCCCTCCTCCTGGGGAAGCTCAGGGGATTCAGCGTCTCCTCCAGTGCTACTGAACCCTTTTTTCTGAATTGGGGCCAGAGTAGGATTGAGTGCACAGGGCCCTGTATCTGAGATAGGCAATTAAATATGCCTGTTGAAGTCAAGTGGCACCCCTGGCTTAATGATATAATTGAAAGGGGGATGGAATTGTAACATGTTAACATCGTTAACATTTAAAATTTTTACTTTTACGTTTGATTTGCTCAGTGTTTGCATGAGGAAAACATTCGACTAATAATATTGCATATATTAATTAAGTAAAATAATTTCAACATTCTTGTGAGCACTGTGGTCATGTTTAATTGCTAACTTATATCACTGAAATTCACAGTTATTCTATAAATGTCACATTGAGAGTAGTGATAAATAATACATAACTAGCAGGCTTCTGGTTATGTATATGACCAGTGTGGTTCCTCAATTGTTTTCATGTTTTTTTTATTTTTCACAAATCGCACCCTGCATGTACTGTAGCAACCCAGCCACAGGGGCCCACAAGCCAGTGTACTCCTAGTGGCAGTCCCAAGCCCGGGTAAATGGGGAGGGTTGTGTCAGGAAGGGCATCCAGCGTAAAATCTTTACCAAATCAAATATGCGGATTCATAATACGACTTCCATACCAGCCCTGGTTAACAACGTCCGCCTCTGGTGCTGTTAGCCAACAGTGTGCTGGTGGAAACTATGCTACTGTTGGCCGAAGAGCAAGTAGGGGAAGAGGGGGAAAGCGTGTTAAGAAGCAGAGAGAGAGAAGGAAAGGCAGGAGGGTGGTGGTGAGAGCTACCAGGCAAGGGGGGAAGAGGAGGACCACGGAGAAGGTTCATGGATGTAGTGAAGGAGGACAGAGGGTTATGTGGGGGAAGAGGATACAAGGAATAGGGTGAGATGGAGGCAGATGATGCACTGTGGCGAGCCCTAACGGGAACAGCCGAAAGAAGAAGCACCATGCATGTAGCATGTCTTTCAAATAGCAAGTTAAAGTTAAAGAGGAAAAAAGCAGCAGTAGTTTAGACGATGCATCTTTTGTCATGCCAGTCATGCTGAAAGCAAAAGCAAAATTGACTATATGACCACGGAGTGGCTCAGGAGATAGAGCAGGTTGCCCTCCAACAGGAAGGCTGGCAGTTCAATCCCTGGCCTCTCCAGGCTACATGTGGAAGTGTTCTTGGGCAAGAAACTGAACCTCAAATTGTCCCTGATGCATTCATCAGAGTGTGAATGTGTGTGTGAGATATTTAAATGCACTTAAAGCCATAGAATAAGGTGCTTTGCAGTACAAAAGCACTTTGAGTGCTCAGTTAGAGTAGAAAAGCACCTTTTCTCCCGTACATCTGGGGCTTTATTTATGGGAGGACACATTCATGTCTCAAGTTTTGACCATGTAAAATCATAACAGCAGAAAATGTACCTTCAGCTCCTCCCTTGCATTCTCCCCAAGTGGTCACCACAGCGGCTTAATCCACAAGTCTGTAATTTGGAAGAGGTTTTATGTCAGATGTTCTTCCTGAACCAACCCTTCATGGTGAGAGGCGCTTGTGAACACATGAGAAAAAAAAAAGTTTTCAAATATCTAGTAATTGTGATGGCAGGCACTAAACGTTTGCCTTGACTTGGATTGTCCCAAAAATGACTTAAAAACAGCATTCCAGCTCCTTCAGTGTTTCTCTGTAGTAAAATAATTTCATATGAAGAGCATCGAACACCACCAGATTCTTCTAGTAACCTTCTCTCAAATCTACCAAACCTGCGGGTGACAGCAGAGAGGATGCCGAACATTCCTGATTGAAAATTCCTCATTGAACCTTGGCGGTCCCAGTTCCATAATATGCACACAGACCAATCGCTGAATGGTGCCTGTGAGATGAGCTGAGCTGCACTTCAATGGAAGATATTTTGGGTTTTAATAGCTTCTCTGGGACACTTGTGGTGGGGAACAGGTGTGCTGGTTGTTGGAGGGGGTCAGCTATAAAAACAGTTGAGGGCCAGAATGATAAAATCAGTACAAAAGATTATTATTAATACGGGGGGGAATTCAACATAATAGTTGCATTAGTGTGCAAACGCTCCCTTTTTTTATGTGTAATGTTTATTTAGTGTCCAGGCCAGTTCTTTAACTAAAATTTTTCAGTTGACCAACTCATTAGTCATTATTAGATTCTCAGTGTTTGACCTGTATACAGTCTGATTTGAGGTCAGTGCTGGCTAAGGCTATTACTGTATAGTAATACTGATACAATAAATAAAACTTTGGGACATGTGTTTAGTTTAGTATTCATCAGTTTAGTTAAATTTGTAAATACAATAAGTTTGAGAAGAAATTAGTTCATGTTTTTTTTTTTTTTACTTGACGTAGAAGGTGCTGGTCAGTGCACTTGGTCCATGAGGGTCACTGAGGTGCCCCAGGAGTCTCTCGTCACTCAGTCCACAAATGCAGAAAGAACATTGCAGCTGATGCCACCCCTGTCAAAAGGAGAAGATGGGCACAAATGGTGCAGAGGGCAACGTAGCCTATTCAACCTCCACTGGTGGAATACTGAACAGGATGGAAGGTCGGGTGGGTGACACCCCCTGCATCGAGGCCAGGGGTTATGTTGACAACCAGTCGGTAGCAGCATCATCATGAAGGTAACACTGGCCAGATTCATCCTGTTCCACGAGGTCAGTCAGCAGAGGCCGCAGGCGATTTGGGCCTGTTGAGACAGAGCCAGTTCTCCATCATGTGGAGCAGCAGAGAGTGAAGTGGGTTGGGCATCTCTAACTCAAGTGCTCGTCGTGCATGTAATATGAGAATATCTGGACGCAAGGCCAGAGGAAGACAGAGAAAGACCTGGATCGTTGGTGTCAAAGAGGCATTGTTGACACATGGTATCGCACCAAAGCTTTCCGGCTGGCGATAGATAGATAGATAGATAGATAGATACATAGTGTAATATCTGTTCTGACTGGTTCTGATTGGCTTGCAGCTTACAAATACTGATTTTTAAATAATAAAACTAAACTGAATCATGAACTGTGCCATTGACAATAAAGTGAACTTTATTAAATAGGGCCAGAGCTGTCTCTGTTTACACCAGCAGACTCCACAAACTGATCTTCACGGCCAGCAACATTGTGGGTGTTGAGCTTGTCTCTGTGACGGTGGTGTCGGAAAGGAGGATGATGTCCAAATTAGTGACAATATTGCACAATCCTTCTTACATGGAGAGCATGTAACTCTGCAACTTCTCCCTTTAACTCCTGGACTATTTCTCTTATAAACATATTTTGTATATAGTATTTATGTTACGTATTGCACTTTTTACATAAGGTTAATTATTTTTATTTAATTTTCTATCTTTCATATTTACATATAAGCTGATTTTATAAAAATGCAATAATAACCCTGGTGCATTCAAGCATATTTGCAATAATAAATGGATCAATGTGGCACTAAAAATTGTTCACAAATGCATCATGCGTCATTATTCCTTATGTATTTAGATTCTAGTTTCATGACAGTTCGGTCGTAGTTCAGTTTCCTGAGTGTTTTATGTTTTGGTTTTATGATTCTAGCCTCCCCTTTCTTCTTTCCTTGATGTTCTCAGATCTCTTTGTGTAGTTTGTAGTCTCGTTTTGTCTGTTTATGCTCTGTCTTTGGTTATTTAGGTTTTAGTTACGCTGGGGTTGTTCTGTTTTATTCTAGGCTGCCGTCACTTCTGATGTTGTTCACTTCCTTAACTGTACGTTTGAGACTGATGTTCTGTTATTATTCTGAGTTCTGTCTTTTTGTTGTGTTCTAGAATCGTAGAATTCTGTTTTGCTGTCTCTGTGTTTAGTTTTGCTTCCTTTTGTCACCCCTGATTCCTAGATTGTTGTCACCTGTGCTCCTCACCCTCCTGTTTCTCATTAGTCATTAGTCTGAGTCTATTTTACCCCTGCCACTCTTTAGTTTACTGTTGTGGTCAGTAGTTCCACCAGTTCTCTGTGTTTCAATATTTTGAACACTATGAACTTTGTTTTAAAGGATATATCAGCTATTAAAGCTCGCTTTTTGTTATCCTCACTTGGTTCCTCGAGTCCTGCATACTGGGTCCTCCCTCTCCACACAGCTGAAATATGACAGGAGATGATGAGTGCAAACCTGACATTTATAAATCTGTCTCCTAATAAAATACGTTACAGCATGTGATCTTTACTTCATTTGGTCCTTCCAGCCACTATAATGAAATAAAAACAATCACTGCAGCACACAGAATATGTTCAAACAGGCCAGAGTGTGTCGAAGAAATGGTGTCAGTTGTTTGTGTAACAGTACGCATTTGTTATTTCACAAACCATTCGTTCAGATAGGGAAAGGGAGCAGCAGCAGCACTGGTAAAACCAAGACCAAAAGACAATGGTGATACATATGTTATTTTAATTAACAGTTTGTTTGTTTGTTTTTTTGTTTTAATAAATGCTGACCAGCACCATTAACATCTGATGCATAGTACCTGAAAATTAGATTGTTTTACGGTTTACTGGAAAAGACAGTAAGCTTTAAAAGTCAACAGTGAGCTGTAGCCGAAATGTAACTAAACTCCCCATGAACAGCTCCACAGTCATAATAATAATGAACTTACGATCAGTAAGACTATAACCAGACTTTGAAAACATTAGATACAAAATAAAATTAATATCATTCGTTAATTTGTAAAATTTTAAATAAGTGTGACTTTAGGGACTACAGATACTCGTAGACAGTGAGTTTGTTACACAAAATCAAAACACATCCATATACATACAGTATGAGTATTTTCTATAGAGGATAGCAAAATAACAGATAGAAAAAGTCTTGTCTCACAGACCAGCGCATAACCTTGAACACTATATCCACATAAGTAAGGAACATAACATCTCTAACCTTTCCCAGTGGTTACTGGATTCATAACCAGTCATACTCTGAAGTGCCATCTTTTTTTCCTCTCTTTTTCTTTTAGTTAAGCCTTTTATAGCTTTCATATGTGGTCTTTAATGTTTGCTTGTGGTTATGTCATTGCTTTACCCTTTTTGCGCTTCTGGGCTTTTATCTATACGTGAGCGTTTTTGTGCCTTTTAGTTTATTTTAATGTTTATTCATGATTTCACGAATCATAGAAGGAAAGTTCACGGATAAGGTACATGTGCTCTTACCTATGACGACCTCTGATGTCACATTGACTTTTTACTTTAGTGGGTTAAAAATGATTTGACTGTGTTCACACGTGCACCTCTGCTGCAAAACTTCTATAATGGTTCAAGGCTTTTGTATTCATGCTGTTTCCTTATTTTAAGTAAGTACAATACTATGTGAAAAGGCTTGAGCCATTGTTCTTTTCTCTAAATTTTGCTAAGAAAGTGCAAAAAGTTATTGAAACACGCAAACATGATTGGAAACACAGTATAAAAGGCAAAAACAGAGTTTGTACAATTCTAATGAGCTTGAAAGTCAATATTTGTTATGAGCACCTTTTATTATTCAACGCAGCCTGAGCTTTCTTAGGAAAGCTATCTGGTAATTTCTTTGAGTAGTCTTCAGGAAGCGTTCTCCAGGCTCGTCTTTGGATGTTGGCTGCCTTTTGTTCTATCAAGATGATCCCACACTGCTTCAATAACATTGAGGTTGCTTCACCACTCCATAAGACCTGTTGCCTCTGATTTTCAGTCCAGTTCTTGTGTAATTATGCATACCTCAGCCTTCTCTCCCTGTTTCCGTTCCTTAAGAATGACTTCTTGACAGCCACCCTTCCACTCAGACAGTTTCTAATGAGGTATCAGCGAACAGTAGATGGATCAACTGAAGGGCTAGATGCATCTTTCAGATCGTGTGTCAGGTCTTTGTTGGATCTTTTTTTGCTATTTCCTAAGGAAATTACTTTCTGATACTGTTCACCAGCTCTAGATAGTTTTTTAGGCTTGCCACTTCTTCTTTAGTCCTCCACTTGTCCAGTGTCCTCAAATTTTTTAAAGGATACACTGCACGCCATGCTGAGAGACGCCGATTTTTCAACAAATAGCTCTTTGGGAATCACGTTGTTGATGCAAAGATACTATTTTATGCCTGTCATAATGTGGTATCTTTGGCATTTTCAAAGATTCAACTAAAGAAATTGGAAAAAAATATGTGTTTTTGTGACAGGCTGCTACCTAAGTGCTGAAAGATACAATTTAAAATTGGTTCTTTGCTAAGTTCTCTGTTATATATAGATACTATACCAGTTCATTCCTTGTGTTAGGTGCCTTTTTATGCTTGAATGATTCATATGTCAGTGTTAAGTTACTTAAACAAAAAAAAGATTCCTCTCAAAATGGCCAGGTATTAGGACTGGACTGAAAATAAGTGGAAAAAGTAGCCAATGTCCAAAGAAAAACTTTGACAGACCTTCAGAATGCCTGGAGAAATATTGCTCAAGACCACTTTAAGAAATTACAGGAAAATCTGGCTCCTTCAGAAGCAAAATGTAAAGAAATGAGGACTCAAGTGACTCAAGACTTTTGCACAGAAGTGTAAAATGAAAAAAAATTAAAAGGCTGATGTGAAAACTAACATTAAATGTGAAGGGAAATCTGCCACCAGTGAAAAGATTTTAGACTAAATGCTCTCTGTAACGTGTGAAAGAGCATAAAAAATATAATTTTAAACCCATATAAATTCATTCTTATACTGTAGTTTCCTAATTGTTGGATAAGTTTCCAATGACTGGCGACCTCTTGTGACTGCACCAAACTAGGAACAAACTATTTGACCTTTGACCTCCAGAATTTGGGAGGCCGCTGTGGGATTGTGGGAGTTCATAGCTTTACATTCCACTCATTGGTTGGTTTCATTTGTTTACTCATTCAATTAGCAGGGAACAGCAGTTGTTACATTCTTAACTGTGGCTTCAACCACAAGAAAAATTTCAACTGGGAGCGAGAGCAACAGTTCTAAATCCCTGCACTCAATATGAATTTGATACGAATGGATTTAAATCAATAACTGAAATCTATGTGTGTGTAGGGGGGAAAAAAGCAATTACACATTTTGGTATGGTGTGTAGTGGTTTACACACTCGCCTTACAAGCGAAAGGTCCCTGGATCATTTCCAGGTGGGGACACAAGCCCCTCTCACCATGGAGGGTTGCGTCAAGAATGGCATCCAACGTAAAACCTCTGCCAAATTAATCTGCTGTGGCAACCCCTTGGGGAGAATACAAGGGAGCAGCTGAAGGCTGTTTTTTTAAAAAAAAATCACCAGCCCTTACCGGCAGTATCCCACCAGCCCACCCAGTGAACATAAGGTTATTTGGCAGCAAATATTAGCAATGTATATTAGCTTACCTGGAATGCTCTGTAGGGGTCTCACAAGTCCCCATACTTGGGCCACTTTTATTTGCACTTTTCATTAATGATCTACCTATGCAAATATCTGAATATACACATGTATGCAGATGATGCAGTAATTTTTGCACATGCAAAAGATACCCAAAAACCATCCTTAATTCTTACAGCAGCATTGATTCAGGTCCAGGAATGACTATCTAAATCATATCTCTTTTTAAATACAAAACTACTAAAGTATTCCTGCAAAGGGAGGAGCTTGAAAGAGTGTAAATAAGTTCAAATGTGTTGCTGCTCATATTGGGCTCACATTTTTTAATATATTGAGTGTTGTTTCACTACCTTGTCACTTACAGGATACATAAAGCTTAATTTAGCAGAATTGCTTTTCAAAAAAGCCATTAAAACTTTTAATAAAAAGCCTGTCTAATTTCATCTCTGAAACAACTTGGGAAAAAAAAAACAATCAGTTGAATTTTGATCATTTTAAAAATTCAGGCATGTTTGTTTTATGCACCAGGTTTTACATGGACTTGCTACACCCCCTTTAAATGAATTTTTTATTCAAAAGACTGACTTTGGTATTGGCACCAGGGCCACCATTAGAGGGGACTATGTGCACAAAGAGAAGTAAACACTGGAATAGCTGCAGTGGCAGTAAAGGAGCGCTCTGCATATCCAACTTTTAAGGCACATCTCAAGCAATGGATGATGTCAAGGTCTGCGACCATTTTTAACCTATTTCGTATAATGTGCTGATATGGGCCTATTCCAGCTCTTCAATCAAATTGGCTCTGTGCGGTTTGCAGTCTGGGTCTCGGGCTCTTTGACGCGTTCTTCAAGCTCATATGGGCAAAAAAGTTCGGTAAGAAGCATTAAGTCAAGATAAATGACTGCGTGACTCTTGAGTCCAGTGCAGCAAGTTTCATCACTAAATCAGTGGCAAGCTCTAGCTTAATTTAAGAGTTAATATAACATGGATAAAACAGTTTTTATGTTAATATTTTCATTATAGGGGTGGCACAGCGGAGCATTGGTTAGCACTGTCACATCAAGATGGTTCCCAGCTTGAACCTGCTGGCCGGCTGGCACCTTTCTTTGTGGAGTTTGCATGTTCTGCCTGTGCCTCTGTGGGTTCTCTGAGTGTGCTCTAGCTTCCTCCCCCAGTCCAAAGACATGCTTGTTAGAGTCGGTGCTGATTGTAAATTGCCCATAGGGACAGATGTGAGTGTGAATGATTGTCTGTCTTTGTGTTAGCCCTGTGGTGGACTGGTGACCTGACTGTGGTGTACTCCGCCTCTCAGCTTAGACAGGCAAGTGGTTAAGAAAATGAAAGGATGGATATTTTCATTGTAACCGATATCATTTCAGTTTAAATATCCAATGTGCGACCCTCCGCTTAATTTATCTAAGTCAGAATGGCCCTCTGGAAGAAAAAACGACTTGCTCCAGCTGCTCTGGACCAGTTTTTGTGGTGTGGCTGGGCATATTGTCTTGCTTGGGGAGACCAGTGCCATTGGCATGACACTGAAGGATGCTTAGACAAGTTGGTATGTGTTTAAAAAAATCCCATGTATGCCATGACCTAAGGTTTCCCAGTAGAGTATTGCACTATAAGATTGATCTACTGTATATTGTTCATTTCCTGTTGGTTTTAAGGTTGTGGCCAACAGCTGTATTTAGTAAGCATGAAAAAAAAACCTACAAATGAAATAAAGAAATAAATTCAATCTATCTACTGCCATCCGAGTTTGGCTTTATGGATGCAAACTTGACAATCTCAGGAACACTATATAAAATAACTCTAACAGTACGTAAGGTGCTCCCATCCCACAAGCAGCTCTTTGTTCCTCCCCAAGTTATATTAGAATATGCTTGTATGTTAAAATATTGATACGTACATTTAGTTGAATGCGCCAGAAACGATAATAAGGGGAGATTTAAGCTCAGATTATTGCTGTCAGTGTTTCCCAGGTTGAAATGAATGTTTATGTGAGTCCATGTAGCTGCGAACTAACCAGACCCTCAATAATATTTTTACTTTGGTTTAAGGAAGCAGAAAAATATATGAATATCATTAAAGATGTGAAATTATCAAAAGCACAAAAAAGTTTTTTCCATGACAGAAGCTGACATTTGAGCCTGCAGCTTCAGAAGTGCGCTTCGGTCTTTAGTAATTAGAAGCCCATTAAAGCAGAGGTGGAGCTCTGGCCTGTGATTGGTGGGAGGGAGGCGTCAGGCTGGGTGTGTGACGGGAGGAGGAGGAGGGTGGAGGCTGTAGGAGGCTCCTCTCGGCTGCTCCCGGCCGCAGTCCGGTGCGTAAAGAGCGCAGAGTGGCGCAGCGGAGGAGCTGTGCCGCTTTCTTCCACCGCCGGGATTACCGTCTCCTCTCCGCCCGATCAGACCCGCACTCTCAATGAAGCTCGGCTCTTCTCCGTGATCTTTTTTCGCCATGAGCTGCCTGGATGTGATGTACCAAGTGTTTGGTCCTCAGCCTTATTTCAGCTCCTACAGCTCCTATCACCACCAGGTACGGGACAAACACCCAGAAAGAGTTTTATAAGCGTTATGGCTTCACTTGGGGCGCCGGATCACACGCAAAAAGTTCCTTTAGAGTGCGCAGGCTCGCCAATTAAAACTTTACTGCGCATAAATAATAAAGATAAAGTATTAATGAAGCTTATTCTCAAAGTGTCTATTTATAAAACTTAAACTTGCGCCACTTTTAAAGCTCATTACTTTCAAAAAATGTTTTACAGCCAGATAATCAGCACTTAAAAAAGCATGGGCTGTATTAATGCAGTGAAGCTTAATGTGTGAGTCAAAAGTTTAATTTGTTTGCATTTATATCGATAGTAATCTAAGTCTTCCAAGTGAAAGAAGTCATAAAAGCACAAATAAAATTAAAAAATACATTTAATGTCAACATAAGTTTTTATTAAGTCAAAATTAATGAACTTATTCTGTAGTATACAAGGCTTATTTGTTTTAAAGGAACCTGATCATATATTTTATGTATTTGTTTGTAATTATTCAGGTTGCAACAGTCATTGCTCTTCAAGTCTCATCTCTTAGTGTAATTGTTGGTAAAGTAATTTTGTACCTATTTTCATTACGTCTCAGAATGATTCCAGGATATTTTTGGCAATAGTTGCCAAATATTTAGTGTCACATATCTACTAATTAAACTTTTCATGTTGTATTTGTGTGTGTCAGGGGACTTCTGAAGCCTGTGAGGGTCATAGAGCTGGAGTGCAGCTCGTTTTAGTGAGGCCTTTCCAAACCTGTTAAAGGGTTTCTTTTTTTACTCTCTTAAAACCTCTCGGTCAACATCCAGACATATTTCACATAGTGCCAAAACTCACTTTGTCTGTCACCTAAACAGCCTGTGGGCCAGCAGCTCCAGCTACACACGGCGTTATTAGTATATTATATAGATTTTCAGTGTGTGTCTGACAAAATTTTACAGTCAATTATTTTGTCAGAATGGTCATTTATGAATGACCATTCAGTGTTACGGAGGGCAAGTATTAGGTCTTTAAGTTTTGATTACTTAAGGTGACAAAGCAACACTATATGATATATATTTTAACAAAGCAATGTTTTTAATTTATTAAATTACATCTTTGTTAATTCTTGTATAGCCCTATTATTTGTGTGTAGGCTTAATATTTTTTGATACCTTATTTTTATTTTTATAAATAGTTTAATGATGTATATAAGCTTGATAATTCTTAAATACCCCACAGTTTACAGACAAAAGAGGAGTTAAGACTAAATGACAGAATAAGTAAATAAGTATTTATAAAGAAAATCAAGTGTACATGAATTATAAAAAGTCTATATGCATAGCCACAGTCTGTGCATAACTGTCATCTATGCATTATTCTGTATTTATTTAGGTTTTAACCTTCATCCAAACACCTGCTGCCTTACGAAAATATATTGTTACGATGTCAAATATATATGCATTAAAAGTATGAAGTGGAAAAAACACTCACGCATGAATCTGTTTGCCTTTTAGAAGCTGGCCTTGTATTCCAAAATGCAAGACCCCCAGGAGAGCGGCAGCCGGCACGGCCCCCCGGCGATCAAAGAGGAGGACAAGGAGCTGCCGCCGGGTGCCGAGTACCTGAGCTCCCGCTGCGTCCTCTTCACCTACTTCCAGGGTGATATCAGCGCGGTGGTGGATGAACATTTCACCCGAGCCCTCAGCCAGACAACTGCATACCCTGCAACCAGCAGCCACAAGGCCATAAGAGGTGCGTGTGTCTTTGTTTGTGTGTATATCAGTGGTTTTCTTTGTTGTACGCCGGCTTTTTGAAGCAGTGTTTCTCTAGTTTTTTTTTTTTAATTCCAGTGTTTGTGGGGTTTTTTTGCATTGTTCTACTGCTTTTCAGTTTATTTTGACCTTCAAGTGACTGAGTTGGGCCATATATGACCCCAGCTGTACATTTATGTGTGCTGTTGTGAGGTTTTTAATCACCTGCTTCTCTGCTTCTGCAACTTTTCATAAACTGACTGTCCCGGCAGTGTGCCGAGAATAATGGGGAAGTTGTATGCAGAAACGTGCTCTTTATAGGCTGTGATTCTAGCGTAACTTTTCATTTCTAAAAAGCATTTTGCAATGTCTTTTTAAAGTGAAACATCACTAATAGACCTGGAGTAGTGGGATTTACTGCTGCAGAAGCCTTGAGGCAGATACTTAAAGACCAAAGATGAATCAGGTTACATTAATAAATGTATTAGTTCTTAATACAGCTCGGTTACTTGAGGATTAAGTCAGCATGTTCTTGTGTAAAAGAAAAGCAATTTTTTACTCCTGGAGCAGTTTTAAGATCAGTGAAGAAACACATTTGAAACAGTATGTATATAATTTTGAGGTTAAGTGTTCATCAAAGACATTAAATGCAAAAACTATCGATTCTTCAAAAAAATATGTGAACATTAAACTGTAAAATTTATTTAATTATAGGGTGTTTATCAGTACATAAACTGGTTAACGAATGATTAGATTTTATAGCTGTGGAAAAATTAACTTTATTGCCCTGTTACTGTGTTTTCTAAAGGACAGAAAGAGCTGCAATACAGTGATTAATTTACAGTGTTTAATAGTGCAAACAAACTAATGCTGCAACACTACTGTGACTTAATCAGTCAGAGGCTCAGTTACAATCCAGCCACTACACTCTCTCCCTGCACACTTTCACTCCGCCGACGGTCCATGTCATTAAGCGCTGTTCTAAAGCAACTGGCCTTAAGTGAAAATGGGTTAAAAACCCTCCAACACTGAGTGTGCACCAGTGCAAGCTTACTGACATCACACACTGAAAAGAAATAAAATTGAAATGTAGTTAGTGCATTTTCCTATAAGCGACAGATTTCATTTCATTTTAATACATCCATCTGGTAGAAGTTGCTGATTGCACGTTCCTGTTTCCATCTGAGAACGACGAGGGCCTCCCCAAGCTTGCCTCCGTCTGTCTGCTGCATCCCTTAATGAAGAGACCCCACAGCCAGCCTCAAGTGTGACTCCACACAGAGTTAGAGAGGGAGTGGGAAGCAGCTATGCTGGAAATGGGCCAGAGTGGATAAAAACACCAGACAAACAATTATGGTCACCCCAGAGCTGGTGTAATTGGTTAAGAAGGGTTTCAAATCTATTGGATAATGAATCCAAGGGTGGGGGGTTGCCACTGTCAGTGTCCGACCGCAATGCCCCCAGTGACTCAACAGAAAGAAAGAGACACACTTAAAATACCAAAATGCATTTGTCAAGTGTAAAAGCCCAAAGGAAATATGACAGTTAAGTAACTCATCTGCACCCGAGTGCTCACATCTGAATCTGTGTTTTATATGTTATGAACTATGGCAAGAGAAAATATGTTGAGAAATCCACACTGTGTTGCTGCCAGCCATTTCAGAGTTATCCAAGTTTATGTAACAGGGTCAGATTAAGGAAACTGAGGACTGCATATTTATCCAAGCATATGATTTCAGATCACAATTTTGAGTATTTCCCAAAAGTTTCATATTTAATTTTTAGCTCATCTGGTTGAAGGACCAGTGAGCTAAGGACATGGGGTCCGTTTGTCCACAATTCATAAGACTCATTACCCCTCCAAGAGAGGGCCATTCTCCTGGCTATGACTGTTGGCGAATCTCCTCGACTTCTCAGTTGATTATAAACCTCATCAGTTTGTGTAATACAGCCAATCAGCGACAAGAAAACTCATCACTTTCTTTCTGTACTTGTAATATTACAATGACCTGTGACTCGTGAGGGATCTTGAGTTACCAAGTCACTGAAGTTCTGGTTTGTATTCTTTTTAATGACATGACCTCTACCGCATTATGCTCTGTTTCTTTTCTTCCTTTTCTTTTTTAAAATTAGTTTCCATCAGCTGCAAAATTAAAAGGAAGTTGAATTGGTATCCATATTAATATTCAAGCTTAGCCATTTGTGTAAATATAAATGGATGAAGGATTCGCTCCTTTATTATTTTTTCTAATCTTTTGCCGAATTGGTTGCGTTTCAGCTCTTTTAACAAACATTGTTCTCAATCTAGCACCTTTGTGTTAACAGCTCCTTTTAGCCAAAAACGACCAATTACGAGGGAAGAAGGAATTTAAAACCTTTGTCCAATTTTGCAACAAAATCACTGTTCTCATACCACACAATTATTGTTATTACTCTGCATGAGGACGTACAGCTTACAGTAAAATTGCATTGACTAGTTCTCAATAATTGATGGTCAGAATGTCAAAAAAATGTGAGAAATGCCTATCACAAATACCACATCCCCAAGGAGACAACTTGAAATTACTTTTTCTTTAACCTGTCAAAAATCTATTGAGATTCTCTTTATAGTGATATTAAAGAGAGAAAAGCAGCAAAAATTCACATTTAAGAAGCTGGAAGGAGCAAATATTTGGCATTTTTGGCTTTTAAAAGCAACTGAAATAGATGATTGATTAGCTGACTGAATTTAATGGCAACTAATCAGTTCAAGTCTAATTTTTTCTGGAGTCTAATATCACCAAAATGGAGCATTACATTATATGTGGCTCAATGTTAAAGACAAAAGTAATCCTTGCTACCAAATACTTCTTGGCATCCTTTCTGTGTGAGGTCAAAAAGGAACCTTCAAGCGCAATGTTTTAGAATTACTGAAGCTACATATTTTATCTGAAAAAGTAGCTGCTGAGTATTTATCAATGAAGTAAACGAGTTTCTTTGATGAATGAACTCTTTTGCTCCTCGTCTTCGCAGATGGATCCTTTCCTATGAGCCAGAGAAGTTTCCCTCCGTCTTTCTGGAACAGCTCCTACCAGCCGTCGGTCTCCTCCACACTGGGCAGCGCTCTGTCTGCTCCCCACACAGAGCTCTCCTTCCCAGGTGACCATTACTCCTCCGCCTCCCTGCACAGCCACCTCCACCAGCCCAGTCCTGATGCCTGGCACCCGTCCCACCACCACCACCATCACCACCACCACCCTTATTCGCTAGGGGGCGCTATAAGCACCCAGAGCTCGGCCTACCCACGTCCTGGGGTTCACGAGATGTACGGCACAGCGTTTGACCCGCGCTATGGGTCGCTGCTGGTGCCGTCGGTGAGGTCGCACCATCGCCTGACGTCTGGCAGCTCAGTGCCGGGGCCCAGCGGCTCACCCTGTGAGCTTGGGGGTAAAGGGGAGTCGGGGACGGGGTCTGCTTGGAGTGGCGCATTCACTGGAGCCGGAACAGAGATAGGACTGAACATGGACGCAGGTATTGCCAATTCAAGTCAGTCCAAATTAACATCTTTAACAGCAAGTTACGTCTTTTGTCCTTGAGGTATGAAAAACTCAACCCAAATTGGCACTCATAAATATGCAGGAGAAAATAAGAAAACCCTGAATATGCTTTCCTTCTCATCAGAACTGCAACAGGTGTCACGTGCACTACACAAATAGATGTAACAAGAAGATAAATTGCAGCACATGTTGAATAAAATGACATCAACTGTTGTCCTTCAAAGTTTTGATGAAACAACTCAGTGGTTTTCAGTTAACAGTTATCAGTTTTCTGTTATTGTTTACAAAGAACAGAAGTTGGCCTTCTAATCAAACATCCCCAACTTCGGTCAGGACTGTTTTTTTAGTTCGGACTTAGCATGTTTTTAATAACTTTTTTTTTTTACATCTGTTAGAAATTTGGTACAACAATAGCTTTCCGATGGCAAAAAGGGCCATCAAGTTGTTAATTTTAATCAAACATCTTTAATCTAAATGTTGAAAAAGTTTGTCTTGGTTCCAAACAATGGCATTGCAAGGTAAATGTTGTAATATAAACTTTACACTTGGCACAGTGCAATCAGGCAGGTAATGTTCTCCCAGCACAAGCTAAGTCCAGACTCGTCCATCAGGCTGCCAGGTCCAGACTCATTATTCGTCGCTCCCCAGAACACACTGCTCCAGGATCCAGTAGTGGCGTGCGTCAATTCACTTCAATTCAATTTTACTTACATGGCACCAATTCACAACAAAAGTCACCTCAAGGCGCTTCACACTGTAAGGTGACCCTACAGACCCTACAGTATTAGAGAGAAAACCCCAACAATCAGGCCATCCCCTAGGAGCAAGCACTTGGCGACTGTGGGAAGGAAAAACTCCCTTTTAACAGGAAGAGACCTCCGGCAGAACCAGGCTCAGGGAGGGGCAGCCATCTGCCTCGACCGGTTGGGGTTGAGGAAAGAGAGAAGAGAGGAAGGAGAGCAAAGAGACACAGGCCGGTGTTACACTGCTCCATCTGATGTTTGGCATTGTGCTTGGGGATGTGAAGCTATTTGGGAATGGTGCACAGTTTTTTGTTTTTTGGTTGCTGATGTTATTGGCAGAAGATATTTGGAACTCTTCAGTTATTGAGTCAGCAGTGTGTCGGTGACGTTTATGCACTAGGCACCTCAATTGTCAGTGACCCTGTTCTGTAACAGTATGTGGGCTGCTACTTCATGGCCGAGGTTCCTAAATGCCTCCACGTTGCAATAATACCACTTACAGTTGGTTGTGGAATATCTGGGAGGGACAAAATTTTACCAGCTGATTTGTGTACCACACTCAAATTCAGTGAGCTCTTTAGAACAACCCATTCTTTCACAAATGTTAATTTTTTTTCATCCGTTACCTTCTGCAACTGTTTTCTGTTACGCAGTTAGGGTCCTTGTTTTTGATTTGGTGTTTGGACCTCACCTGGTCTTTATACATAGATAAATATATGCTGTCTTTGTTTCAAATTGTGCTGATGGATTGGTGTTTATTTAGCACTTTTCTACTCTGAGCACTCAAAGTGATTTTTTACAACAAGCCACAATCACCCATTCAATCATACAGCACTTTATTCTATGCCTTTAAGCACATTTAACTATCACACATACATTGACACTCTGTTGGATGCATCAGGACCCATCGCCATCTTCTGAAAGTTGGTCTGCTCTACCTCCTTAGCCACAGCTAATGAAGACTTCGTTCATATTTTTGCCTATTATTAAGACTAACAGAGCTGAGTGCACTGTTACTGTCTTATGTAGGTCTTTAAATGTTTATAAAGGCGGATGGGCAGCCAATCAAAAGAAAGTTGGCTTGTTTGGAGGGGAGAAGGGAGTTAAAACAGATCTGAATTTTTCCAATTGGATTCAGGCCACGTCCGTATGTGGTCCTAAATCTGATGCGTATCCGATGTTTTTCAAAGCGACCTCGGTCTAAGCAGTCATGTCAAAGTTCGTCCGACTTTTCCTTCACTGAAGTGAGACAGACGTCATAATTCTGCACCGGAGGAGGCGAGACGCGGCGAGATCAAATGTCAGCAATGCACAAAACGAGCGTGACAGACAGCGTTGATGGAGCTAGTGAGGTTTTACTCACATGCTGACATGTGTTGCATCCATATTTACTTCCGTAAGCACAGCGTGCTGCATGTGACGTCACGCTTTCTACTGCGCGTGCACGTCAAACTGGAGTCTGATGGCGGTCGCATTTAAATCATAATGTGAACCTTCAAGCAAAAAATACTGAACAGAACCTAGTTTTAGGTACAGAAAAATCTCTGAAACATTCATTAACAAGCCAAAATTCAGATCTTATTTTTAAGATTTTTAAAGGATAAATGAGCTTTTATTAGAATAACCTCTGTTTTATATTTATTTTGTTGTGGTTTTTGTGATACTAAAACATTCTTTTTTTAAAATCACCAAATGCTGGTGATTAAATACACAGAAACAGGACATCTCGATGGAAAAAAAAATGTGCTTTAGAAGAATGAAAAGCTGAAGAAAATTGCGTAATAAGACAGAAGGTTAAGTTGTTATGAGGCTGAGTTAATTCAAAGAAAACAATTCAAATTTGTGGCATAGATGTGACCATACAGTTTGACTTTGAGTTGATGAAAACCACCTGTTAGAACAGCTGGAATCCAAATTAGTGGCATTCACGATTCATTGATAACAAGCTTTAAATGGATTTTCTCCTCTCCATACTGACACTCTAAACCTTTTCTGCTTGTTCGTGTAGATGTTGAGCATGGTTTGTCAAAAAGCACACTCATTCAGAGAGGTAATTAATAAATGAGGCTGCCATAGCATTCATTTAAATATTCTCTGTGTGTCTCTCATACATAAAAGCAGCTTTAGTAACATAGTATGAAAACTAGAATTAAATAAAGAGGTTTCCTTGCCTCGGATCAGCTTACACAAGTGGTTTGAACCAACAAACTGGCTGTCAATCAGCACCTTAACACCAGCTGTCAACTTTCTTTTCTGCTGCTGTCGTGCTTTCATCCCCCTCTGCCTCGGGCAATTCCTTTTGCTTTTATCAACAAGGCATTTGCGCTTTGTTTTCTAATCTCTCTTCTCTTCTCGCCTCTTCCTTCTCTGCCTTTTTCTTGCTTCCTTTTCTATCCTTCTCTCTCAGGTCTGCAGGCACAGGATAAGAGCAAGGATTTGTATTGGTTTTAGAGACCACTGAGACCCCCCTCACCCTCTCTTCTTGCCTCCTACTTCGGCTGTAGCCTCTTTCCCGCACTCCTGCTCTACTCTGTTGCTCTGCTGCTGTTATGGGATGACTGACAGAGACACTGACAGACAAAATCAGTGAGACGGCAGTTGTCTTTTTTTTTTTTTTCTTCTTCTTCTTCTTTTTGCTGCTGTAACAGCTTCTGGTCTGCTTGCAGCTCTGTGCTACGGCGGACTGTGCAGCAGCAGCGCAGCCCTGCTGAGCTGAACGCCGACAGTGTGGATTCAGAGCGAGCGTGGAAACAAAAGTGGACTCGCAGAGAGGAGAGAGAGAAAGAATCTGATCTTGGTGGATATGGACAAAGACAGGACTCTTTGTGCTTCTGTAACAGGCAGGGACAACATTCCTAAACTGGAAAAAGTCTGGGGACAGACGGACAGAGACACATGTGCGGTTGGACACCAAAGACTCGTGCCTGAAGGACTTGGCAGGACTTGCCTCACTGGGGCAATTGGGCTCAGACACTGGGAGTGTGTTATGGCTGGAGAAAAAGGGCCGTGTTGGTGTTGCGGCCGCACTGCAAGAATTTGGCAAATGGCAAAGGGAGGAGGAGACACTTTTTGGGTTTACGTGGAGCAGTGTTCCAACTGGACAGCACAACACAGTACACATTAAATGTAACCGTATGAATGGGTCTCAGCTAATATCAAAAGATATTAAAGCCATGATCGTAATTGCAAACCATATTAACATCAAAGGGACAGGTTAACCCAGAATCAGATGCGTATAATTTTCCCCCAGGGTGGTGGGTCATATATCCATCTTGGCTGTTTTGGTGCATCTCAGAGGCAATGTCTCTTTCTGGAAATAATTAACAAATTCATTTTAAAAAAAATCCAAGACCCTCGTTGTTAACAGTTTCAGGTGAAGAACTGTTTCCTCTCTGCCAAACTACATCTGACAACTAAAAGAAGCACGCAGCTCACAGAATAGACGAGGACTCCTTTGAATTTCCTGTAACAGGGTTTTCAGACCAAATGCGAATACAGTTGAGTGTTTTTGAAAAAAAAAACCCATATTTGCTTGCTCATAACAGTCTACGAGAGCAGGAAGAGCACAACATACAGCTCTAGCTGCCCGAAATAAGCATTTCCTCCATTTCTGCCTATAGGAGAGAAGTGAGGTTTTCACTAAAGTTAAAATATTTTTACAGGTGGATTCGCCCTGCATGAAAATGTTGCGCTTGGTGTGAAGCCACCAGAAAGGGCCCTTCACATACAATTCAACAGTGGCAGCACTACGCTCTGAAACCCATTACTTCCAGTGGCTTGTGCCACACAAGAACAGTTTGCATGCTGTGACGTACTTTCATACGACCAATAGGAGCCAACGCATCCAGTTGAAAGACAGGGAGTGGGCACGTGCAGTATGCGTCGGGCGCCAAAAAAATGTATCGGTAGAGCCACAACCTGGTCTCATGGCACTTCATGAAATAGTCATTACTTTTCATGTATTGATTCATGCTTATGTGTACAAGCGTTTGGTCCCTGGTTTGATTTCAGATGGGAACACAAGCCCCTCTCATCATTGGGGATTGCGTCAGGAAGGGCATCTGGTGTAAAAACTCTACCAAATTACCAATGCGGATTAATCCGCTATGGCGAACCCTTGGGGAGAATACAAGGGAGCAGCCAAAGGTATGTTCCTGTGCGCAAAATTTAGAGTTTTTTTGTCTTTCTTAAGACACATTTGTACTCGGTGACACAAAAAACATGACAATTGGTGTCCATCAACACAAAAATATACATCGAACTGTTGTGACTATTTCACAAACTGCTGTGAGACCGAGCTGGGAGCAAAGTGGCCAGCGCAACACAAATGTCGGACCATTCGCTCAACCTGGCGTTCAGAATAGTGCAGACAGCTTTCTGTGACGAGGCGTCGTGACACAGTCATGGCCAAAATGCTCTTGTGACGAGTAAATGCACATTTCTTTCTGCACAGCAACACAGTTGGTGGGTGTAGTTTGGTTGGAAGAAAATTTTTCCTGTGTGAAGCTGTTCGCAGTACAGTTTGTGGATTTTTAAGTTACTGAGACGTGATTTATAGAGACGCTGTCGCCAATTTTTTTAAAGCCATTTTTTTTGGCACTTTGAGCAAGACGAGACAATTTCCATTTAGTTTGAATTTTTTTCATGAGAAGGCGGCCAATATCTCAAAAACTAGACAACTTACGCAAAAACAATGGAGATGGATAAATAGCACTACAGGCCAGTGAATAATATGTACATGTACATTTGATTTTAGGGTAATATATCCTTTTCAGCTGATTCTAAATCCTCTTTTTTTAAAAAATTAAAGTAAGCTGTTGTCCCACATGACACTGCGCAAAGGTAATGACATTTCAATGTTGGTGACTCAGTCTCAAAAGGATTTTGGAAAACTTGGTTTTTTTATACAAAATTAGACTTTGATGGATGCACATCTCTTGCCAACAGCTAAGACAATGACATGTGGCAGCAGAGTACTGACTGTATACACCTATGTAGTGTTGCAAAGGAACACAGGTCTTGTTGCCTTTGGGTGGAACGTTTACACAGGTTCAGCTCAGCTATTACCTCAGTAAGCACAAATTTAGTGATTCAAAAAAACATCTCAGCTGCATTTCTTTTAAATGAAATTGAGGTTTTTTTTTTATCAAGGTTACTGCAGCAGCATTACATGTTGAAATTAGTGCCGATTACTCTAATTATTCTGTACCATTTTGCTGCTTCTCTGTTTTATGTGTGCTAATATTAAAAAGCTTGAGGTTTAGGAACTTGTGATGGGCATTTTTCAAAGGTTTTCTTGACATCTTAAACACTTTATTCTGTGTCAGTCCTGATTAAAATGGTCTTATATGCGGGCTTCATTTCTAGTTTAAATTGAACCCAGTTTTGACATAAGGTCAATTTTTTTAACCTTCGAAAATCACCAAATCAGTGCTTACTGCAAAATATTACCAGCTGATTCATCCTGGCCATAAAACTCACTATACTATCAAAGGGGACCTATTATTATTATTATTAGCAAGCACCTTTGGCTGCTCTCTTGTATTTCCCAAAGCAGTTGCCACAGTGGATGAATCCACATAGGCATTTGGCACAGATTTCACACTTCCTGACTCCCATTGTGGGAGGGGCTTGTGTCTCCACCTGGACTCAAACCAAACATACTAGATGAATGTGCAAACCACAGAGGACCTGTTATTGCTTCGCCTTATTTTTTGTAATATATATTCAGCTCATATTAAATATGGCCCAAGTTTAAATTAATGAGGTGAGTGCCCTTGCAATTAATCCCTGTAAGCTACAAGCTCAGGCTTCAGACACATGTGAATCTTCTGCTTCAGACAGTTTTTTTCATCTCTTGAGTCTGTGTGATGTCAGAGAGTTGTTCAGTCAAGAGAAGGTTCAATTAAAGAGAGACAAGCTTATTTCCACTAGTTGATGAACTGAGGGCCCAAGTCATGAAAGATAAGATTTACTTTGAACTGTGATTCATGCAAAGGTACTCAAGAATGAAATAATAATAGGTAATAGGCGTAATAGGTTCCTTTAAAGAAAAATAATTCATGTCACAGAGAACATCCCAGTGAAAATACAGATAAATTTGCAAGTTGGCTACAATATTTGCTTTTGGTTGGAAAACCACAGTAGGTGGGTTAAAGTGTTTCCATGCGATGAATATTTAGAGTAAAACTGTCTTATGGGCCAAATTGCATCAACAGATCGTTTTACCTACTGCTCATAGACAAAAGGTGTGACCTTCCTATGGCAGCAGCAACATGATTACACCTCTACACTTCACTGTGGGCTGGACTGTGCTTACCTCTCTGTTATGGACATTTTATTGTGAGAGCAGAGCTTTTAAAAAAAAAAAAAAAAATCTTTTCATGGCTGTGTCAATGAAAGAAATGTAAACTTCACACCAACGGCTTCTGAGTGGGAGAGAAAGAGCAGAGAGGTCTCTGAGATGTATGAGGAGAACGATGGCTATTTGAAGCCACTTGACTCTTTCTCTCCCTGCTCTCATGCAGCTGTCATCGACAACTGCTCTTCAACTCAGTGAGCACACACATGCACACACACACTGCCCCACTGTGCAGTGTCCGAGCCAGGCCTATGGACTTAATAAAGGGAGCATTTAGTGAGCTGAGTCCTGCCCTACTGGGACAACTGGTGCGATGTGAGCGGAGGGAGCAGAGGACGAGCACACAACTGTCAGAAAGTAATTTGTGAACGTGGATGTATGTGCAAGCACGGAACTATTTCAATACTTGCGAGGATCACAATATCCAACCGGCCTAAAAAATGAAGCCAGTTCAGGCATTATTTTATTTTTTTCGCCCCCTAATTCTAAGATTGGGACCATGTGTGGGCTTGTACTAAATATTCAGGATAAATGGCATCATTTTATTTGAGTTAAAGAGAATTTGCTTTCAAGGAAATGCAGTCTGCATGGGCGTCTCCTGTCACTGTGGCCAACAGAAGTCAAAGTCATAGAAACAGCAAAGACCAAGTCCTGAAATGTAATGAACATGCGCAGGGCAGTTCAGCCCCTTTCTGTCACAGAGAAGTGGCTCTCCATTGCGTAGGGTCATGGTAAGTGTCTGGTTACACTGGAACGTGGAACGGAAAAGTTGTTTTGAGTGTCCTCTTAAATAGGAGGGTATAGAACTTTTCTGCCAATCTCCTGAAAAGGTTAAAATGGTTTGTCGTTGGTCAGCGGCACAGATTTATATGTCAGAGTTAACCAAAATTAAAGTCGGCACGAAAGGGCAAAGGAATATATGTCAAACAAATCAACTGATGAAAGCAATTACACAGAAACCTTTGATATTCAGCCTGAAATTCAGAAGTTAAAATACTGATTTTTGATATTTTAAAGAGGACCTGTAATGCTTTTTCTTTTTTTTATATATATATATATACATTTAAACTGGTGGATGTTCATATGAAACATGGCCAGCGTTTAAGTTATGAGGTCAACAAATGAACAAGTAATCCATGATGAGCCAAAATCTCTGGCTCTAGACTGCTCTGAATGCTCAGTTTAGACAGTTTTTTTCTCCCGGTTCTTTATGATGTCATGGAGAGAGGACATCCCTAATTTGGACGTCTGTTGTTCAAGCTTTGTTTATGAGGGGTAGCCAGTCAGAAGAAAGTTGGCTTAGCGGGAATAGCTAATAGCTAGTTTGAGGGACTAAACTAAATAAAGATTTGAAATGCATATCATTCAAAGCTTGTCTAGTAGAGTCCAAGTATTAAAAAAAAATACAGCTTATTTGGTTCCCACGATGAAGCTGAGAGGAAAAGTATAAACTTTTCAATTTATGCTTCTCAATCAGTGGCTCAGTCATTAGCTGTTTCTGAATTTCTTTCATAATAATAGAGGTTCAGTATGGAAAGTTTAACCTGACACTCGCCACCTCTAATTCACTGATCCCTTTGTGTCATTTAATACCACCACCCCAGCGTCCTCATTAAGGGCTCTTGGTATTGTTGACTTAGAAAAGTGGTTCTCAAACTTTTCTGGCGTGCCCCCCTTGAGAAACTGAAGACACGTCCCCTAAGTCTGCAAATTATTATAATAATGACCAATGACAGGGGGTCAACTAAAAAAAAAAAAAGAGATCTGCATTGAATTTGACCTAAATATTTAAGCAACTCAAAACCTTTCAAGAAAGCTTCTCTGCATATTTTCTCACTGGCCAACCACACCAACCGTGCAGTGGCTCCACAGTTTGGGAACCATAAACTTACAGTAAATGAGATTTTAAATTCAGATCTCTTATTAAGACAGCAGAATCTCTATTGCTGCTCATGTTGTTTCAAGAGTTCAAGATTCTTTATTGTCATAAACCAGGACAATATGTGCATTATTATGGCAATGGAATTTGTTGTGTTTGGTGCCAGCTCGATTTGCCATTTGAGCACATAAATGCAAACAAAGTAAGTGAAGATAAGATAAAATTATATCCTATAAAATCTGAAGATAAATAGTAATTTTAAAATAAGGAAAAACAGAACAGAAATAGAATAGAATAAAAATACACTCTGTTGTTCTAGATCACAAGTTTTTTCACCAACTGCCCAACTGAATTTGGTCAAAACTCTTCTTTAACACTTCTGAGTGACTTCAGATGAATGTATGAGACTGTGGCGGCACACAGCATTTAGTTTTCTAAATTCATTTGTGGTTTAGGTGTTTTTTTTGTTTTTTTTTAAGAAAACACATAATTCTTCTTGAATATGCAATGCTCTTTTTATCCAACGTTTGTCTCCTCGGAGGTGAATGTAGGTGGTGTCAGACCTCACCCAGCTTGGCTTGGCGCACTCCAGCAGAATTGTACTCTCGTTTCACTGTGATTTTGGTAACGAGAGCAAAACAATAAAGCGTTTTTGAAGGTTTTGTAGGCCAGTACGAATTACAAGAAGAACAGCACTCCATTATCACGCATCGTGTGCATCAGCACATGCCTGAAGTGACCACCTCTGCAGCCTTTATGTGAAACTATGATAAGAAGCACTCTGTCATTCTCTCTTCTTTTCCAGGTACATACTGTAAATCAGCAGCCACAGCATGCAGCAGTGTTTTCCGTGAATATATTGTTATATTACCTGAACTATTGTTTCTGTCGATCTTGCTCCGGTGTAAAGTCTCTGTTTGTGTTTGCCGTTTGCCTGTAACTATAAATTAACAGCTCTATCAGGTTCAAAGATGTCTTGGCTCTCTCCTCAGTGACTACTGAGGACTGCTCTGTCATTTGCTGGAAGCAGTGAAATGCCAAAACGGTTGGACGGAGGTCGACTACTGAGTAAATAAAGCATTGTTTAATGTTAGAACGTTTGTCTGTGGTTAACTATACTGTTGCATCAATTTCTGCTCAACTAGATGATATTTTTAACAAGCACACAATCTAAATATTGGTGAAGACCGGTTTAAGCGTGTTAGAAAAACTGGTGAAACTATTTTTAACAATTCATTATGTTTGGATAAAGTACTTACATATCATGAAGAAAGAGTTTGCTTCTGTTGATCCCTCCTCATGAGTATTGAGTCATTAATGGAAAGATAAATAGCAGCGTGTTAGTGTTGTATGTGCCACAAATGAGCAGTTTTTTTTTCACAGATTGCACCACGCACAAACCTGCACGGTGTGTGGAAGAAAACAACATTTTGCTTGCAATCTGTGTGTTTATGAAGATACTGCGCTGTGCCACGTGCATAATTATGAGCATCAAGCATTTTGTGCCATGCCAACATTATTCTAATATACCAACACAGCCCCATTAAAAGCAGTATTTTGACACACATTTTAATGAGGTTCTTAACAGATCCAATATCAGGGAGAAGGAAAACAAATCTCGCTCGGTGTGCGCGCACAATTCCAGTCCAGCTCAGCTTTTTTCATCAAAATATCAGTATCACTGAGGATCAGAAATGTGTGATTCTAGCTTGTTTTTCTCACACCTCTCCCCTGTCATGTCAAATAAATGAATCCTCCTAAAATCAGCTATCACAACCAGACCAGGAGCAAAATAAGGCATGCTCTTTTCAGCGTTAAATTTGCAGCAGGCCTTAGCAAGTTAGCTTTTTTTGTGGTTCATTTCGGCAGTCTCTTCTCAAAATGTGTGTGGATTTAATGCCAAAAAAGAGGTTTTGCACTGGTGCAGACCGTTAGTAAATTTGGCCCTTTATGTTCCCCTTTCTTTAAAATTCCAGCTTTTGTAATGAAGTGATCGTTTTCACCAGTTGTTGCCGTTTAAATGACACACATAAAAAAAAGATGAAATAACCATGTTGGGGTGAAGCGAGATGCACATTTTCTTGTCCCATCTTCTGCACATTGTAGTTTGAATATGGCAGACACTGTTAAGGAGTCTAGTATAGTATAGTGTTTTCCTAAATCTTATTAATTCTCCTTAACACCTTTTCTTGACCTCAGGACATCTTCCATTGAGGTCAAGGAAAAGTCGTTTTTAGACTATTCCAACACACACCCAGTGTGTCTCAGCATTCAGGAACCTCCGGGCTTTACAATGATTGACTCATTCAGAGTTTGTCGACACTAACAACCAATCATATTCATCTCTTGTCACTGCTGACGGGAAACAGTTTGCTATTCACATGCTGGAACTAAGGAGAAAAATAATCAAAGCACGCTGTGGTTCTTCAGCTACCAGTTTACAGGTGGGTGTCAGCCTCCTTCAGGCTCAAGTTCCGGCGATACACAGATTTTCCTGTTTGCTCCTGTCCTTTAACTTGTCCTTTTTTGCAGGGCATGGAGCTGAGTATCTGCTGCTGTGTTATTTTTCACAGCTTGTATTTTAGCATGTTGTTTCCTGAGCAGTGATAGGCTGGAGTGTTAGTGGCTGTTTTCATGCTTTAACGTTGCTGCTGTATTGCTGCTGTGCATATCCACTGTGTGACTATCATACATAATAGAATTACATAGCTGCAGGCGATGTCTGCTATTAGCTGCTCGGTTCGCTGATACGTCACTGAATCTGGCCTGTCATTTACACATGTATCATTTAAGAGTTTATTTCATGAACAGTTTAAGTTTATTGTAATGTGGTGTCGTCTGGCAGGTGCTAAATACTCACGAAGAAATGATTTGAGTTTATTTCTCTTGTTCTGTGCTGGATTTTCCTGAGTGCATTAGCCGCTGGAGGTTTTATGGTTATTTTTGGGGGTATTTGATTGTATGCTTTTTAACCAAGTTTCTGGTTGCTCCTGTCCAAATGAAATCTCCGAACTCTTGCAAATTCCTAATTTTAGCTTTCAGAAAGGAAAGAAGGCTTCTGTTATAGAAATGCACATAGAGACTCATCGGCCACTTTATTAGTTACGTCTTGCAAGTCACAGGCTGGGCCCCTTTTTGCCTTCATTCTGCCTTAATTCTTTGTGGCATAGATTCAACAAAGTGCTGGAACCATTCCTCAGAGATTTTGGTCCATATTGATGTGATGGCATCACAGAGTTGCTGCAGGTTTGTTGGCTGCACATCCATGATGAGAATCTCCTGTTCCACCACAAGGTGCTGAGATCTGATGACTGTGGAGGCCTTTTGAGTACAGCGAGCTCTTTGTCACGTTCAAGAAACCAGTTTGAGATGTGATTTGAGCTTTGTGACGTGGTGCATTTTCCTGCTAGAAGCAGCCAAAAGAAGGTGGGTGCAGTGTGGTCATAAAGGGTTGGAGATAGTCAGCAACAATACTCAGGTAGACTGTGGTTTTTAAACAATGCTGAATTGGTACTAAGGGGCCCAAAACGTGCAAAGAAAATATCTTCATCATTACACCTCACCATCAGCCTGAACTGCTGATACAAGGCAGAATGGGTGCTTTCTTTTCTGTCGTAGCTGACAGAAGTGGTACGCCGTGTGGCCTTCTGCTGACGTAGCCCATCTGCTTCAACGCGTCACATGTTGTGCAGCCAGATGCTCTTCTGCGTACCTTGACTGTAGCGAGTGGTTACTTCCTATCGGCTCGAAGCAGTCTGACTGTTCTTCTGTCATCTCTGACATCAGTCACGCCTTTTCACCCAGAGGGCTGCTGCTCACTGGATGTTTTCTCATTTTCAGACCACGCCGTAAGCCGTTGAGGTGACTGTGTGAGATGATCCCAGTAGATCAGCAGTTTCTGAAATACTCAGACCACCCTGTCTGGCACCAACAACCATGCCACATTCGAAGCCACTTAAATCGCCTTTCGTCCCCCATTCTGATGCTCAGTTTGAACTTCAGCAGGTCATGTCTACACGCCTAAATGCACTGAGTTCATTGGCTGATTAAATATTTAAGTTAACAAGCAGTTCAGCAGGCATACCTAATGAAATGGCCAGTGAGTGTATCTCATCTGTACAGGTCTACGTACATATTTATCTTTTGAATCAATGTGCTGTTAGTATCTTGCTGTGTGCTCATCTGAGAGAAAACAGTAATAATGTGAAAAACTGCAAAAGAACTAACAGTTATTTCATTTTATTAACCTGCAGAGTCCAAAATAAAAAAATAGAAACTGGCCTAGGGTACTGAACTACGGAAAAACGACTGGCCAAGAAGAGGCCAGAGCAAACTTTTAAGTAAAACTTTAATATTTTTATTGGTGCTTGATCAATACAAACCAGAACAGCAGAAATGCTGAGCTCTAAAATTTAGTGAATGCATTTGCTAGTAAAAGTAAATATGGGAGTAGTGTTTCATTCCATTTGAACTTTCTCATCAGGCTTTTCATTCTCCACTGTTTGGTGCCCAAAGTCCACAAAGACCCTCCTCTGCCGTGTGTGTCACTGGCTTGTGTTTATTGCGTGGTTGGTGTTAGGTGCTCAGTGGAGGAGTAGGGCTGGGTTTTAATCGAATACAGATGAACGGCACAATGGAAACAGATGCCAAATTTCACCAAACAGCAACAAAATATGACTGTTTTGGTACAAGCATTTAACCTTGTGACTTTTATTTACCAAAGAGAAAACCTGCTAATGTTTAAGGTTTGGAATAATTTCTCTGACTTGGGATCAGGGATGAGGGTTTTTAAAACATGTTGTGGGCTGAGTCGTAACTGAAAGTCGGACTGAATTTTGCAAAGCATAATTAGAGAGGATACTTTTGTAGATGCCACATAAATGTACTGGTCAAAAGCACATTTCTCTCTAACGTAGTGGATAATTAAAGTATGACCAAAAGGTGATCAAAGCCGCACATCTGACCAAACAGCTATGTTTGTCAGAACTGTAAGGAGAACACTTGGCTTTTGAGGCACTGAAGAATATGATGTAAATTCCTCACTATATTGCTGACCTGTGATCGACCTGATGGCTCTCAGCCTTGTTGACAGAAGTCCATTCAGTGAAGTTACCAGGGTTTGTATTGCTTATTTTTTAAAAATCGTTTTGCCCTTGTAGCCGCAGTCAAGCACATTGTCCACAGAGCCTGTGCCTGGCAGGCTGAACGACCGGTCATCCATCTGCCTCTGATGTTTTCTCTCTGTGACAATACACACAGGAAGTTTTGCTTTTTGTGCAGCCACATTTTAAAAGTGGTCTCCAAATACAATCACTCAGCTTTCAGTCATCCAAAAGCTTGAGTAGGAGTTGTTTGTGAGTATCCTTTTCACTTGGAGCTACTAAATGTATGCTTTAAAGTTTCTCATACAAGGGTTCAACAACTAATGACTCGGTGATTCAGGGCCATTCAGAAAAATGTTAGAGATGATTGGCTAACCGCTGGCCTGTTTGATGAAGCAAACGGGACTGCAGTCAGTAACTGAACATTAAAGGAAGTGCATCAGCTGGCTGAAAATATAAAACATATTACACATTGAATATTGTATATCTGGTATAAATGTACATATATTTATTTTTCATTTTTTATATTCATATTTAAGGATACTTACGGAGTGTCTGCAACATAAGCAATTTCCCCTCGGGGATTAATAAAGGATTCTGATTCTGATAAAAGGCAACTCTGGTGGTGGATGACTTTCACTCATATTTGCAGCCTCTGCATGTCCCCTTTTGCTACATCTGTGAACCTTTTCCGTGGTCTCCCTCTTTTCCTCCTGCCTGGCAGCTCCATGTTCAACATCCTTTCCCCAGTATCCCTCCTGTGCACATGTCCAAACTATCTTCACTTTGCCTCTTTGACTTTATCTCCAAGCTGCCACCTCCAGCTCCACCTCCTGTCTTTCTGTCAGTGCCACCATCGCCAAACCATACATCATAGCAGGTCTCCCTACCATCTTGTAAACCTTCCCTTTCACTCTTGCTGCTATCCTTCTGTCACAAAGCACCCCTGACACTCGTCTCTACCCACTCCACCCTGCCTGCACTCTGTTCTTCACCTCTCTTGTGCTCCATCCATTGCTTTGGCTGGTTGACCCCAAGTATTTAAACTCATCCACCTTCACCACCTCTACTTCTTACATTTTCACCATTTCACCTGTCTTACTCTCCTTCACACACACGTATTTTGTCTTGTTTCTACCAAATTCCATTCCTCTTCACTCCAGTGTCTCCACCCAATTAGCCCAAGAAGCCCGTTTTTTCTCAACAAAATGGTTTGTACTGTAACATGTTATTGTGGGTGTCTCCAAAGTGGATCAGTCAGTTTTGTGTTTAATACTTTTGAAGGGTAGAAGATCTGATAACATTTAGAAGATTGTGGGGTCAAAGGTCAAGGTCACACCCAGGCATTAATGAAATTCTCATTAGGATTTTAGGAGCTTACTGGGCTGCTGGATCCTAGTCAAATTTTTATACAGAATTACTATGATGGGTAGAAGAACTGATAACAGTTTTTAGATTGCGGGGTCAAAGATCAACATCACATGAGGTCGTCAGTGAAAATAACGCTGCCACCACAAGAGCTGACTGGGCTGCTTGATCCTTGCTAATACATGTACGGTCAAGCACCATGATAGGTAGAAGAACTGATAACACTTTGGAGGTCTGTGCATCAGTCCGACCATCTATCAGAACTGACTTGCATGCTGGTTCTTTTCTAAACTTTGTGCAGTTAATACCTATGATGGGTAGAATATCTGAAAGCATTTACAAGAATGTGGGGTCAACCGAGTGCTAGGCATTTCATTTACAGTTGGACAACAACAGCCTTCCCCATAACTTTGAAAATACTATGTAAGTATGCCCATGTCTCAGTAACAGACAGTTTACCAACCTATATGTTCTGGAGGAATCGTAAGGTATTTCTTTTTTTAATTGGTCAACTTAACAAGCAGCAGTTAGTTATACAGTAAGGGCTTGTAAACTATTTCTGCCTTGTGTCTTGCCTCTCAAGCGACACGCATCCCGGCCTAATCTCCTGTGTTCACACTCACTCAAGGAGTTTGAGGCACATTCCTGAGGTCCATGAGTCCATGAGGCATGAAGCTCTCCCACTGTCATATCGTCAAGTGGATGAAGTGGCTCTCCAGCAGACATTTTAAACCCTCTATGCATGCTTTACACAGGTTTGCATTCCTGCAGTCTCCACCTGTGAGAATTATCACAGAGTCATGATGTTAAACACATGAGAAGCCCGAAAGCATTAGAAAGAAGAACCTGACAGGTGCAGTCACATCCAGTGCTTCAAGAATAAATTAATTTTATGTGAAACAAGAGGAATGCATGCATGATCTTTGTTGTACACGCCATTTATTCAAAAATGTACTTACATTTTTACTTAATGATGCCGTTTGATGCTAGTAAATTGACTCTCTTAAAGTTCTGTGATACTGCAAAGTGCTGTCCCATTCCTGTCCATACCATTTTGAGCCCTCTTTAAGTATTAGTGTGTAGATTAGAACTGGGCAAAGCTGGCTGGTTTTGGGGCTGTATAAAACTCTGCAGGGATACCAACAGATATTTTTCAAGGGTTAGGACCGACAGCCTTTTTCTCCTCAGAAATCAGATTTCAACAGCTTATCAGGGTCATGGGCACAGACCTCCAGTTCTTCCAGACGGACACTAAGGTGTTCCTAAGCCAGCCGAGTAATCAAGTTCCTCCCTTTTTCTCTAAGGCTGACCCCAGACACCCATGGAAGGAAGCTCATTTCGGCCACTTGTCTCCGCAGGCTTTTGGTCACTACCCACAGCTTGTGACCATAGGTTAGTGGAGGAGGGTGGATCAGCCAGTGAACAAACAGCTTCAGCCTCATGCTCACCTCTGTATTTACCACAGCAGAACAGTACAGCATCCTCATCAGTGTGCCAGTCTGTCTGTCTGGCTATGGTTGCCCCATTCCTGAACAAGTATCTCAGGGTCTCTCTAGTATCTCTTCTTAGACGGTTCATTATTCTAAGACAATGTAAGACCTTAACATTAGTAAAAATATGATCTTAAAGTGCTAATCTGCAAAAATGTCTGGTAAACAGTGGGGTTACAATACATGGCTACATGTGTCCCAGCAAAGCATGCAAGTATTCCACTAAAGACAAGAAGAAAGTGACACAAATAGACAGAAATCTGTGGTTCAGTGGTTCAGAAAACAAAACAAAAACAATGATGTCCCCATCTCTCGTGAGAAATAAAAAAATCAGTAAAACATGCAGCTGGAAAAGGTAAAGGGACCCTAAAGACTGAATTTCGGCCACATGTTCTGTTTCTCATGGCATGAGAACTTGTTTCAAATGTGAGGAAGACAGCTGTAGATTAATGTTGGCTTCTGACTCGAGTGACAACAGAAATAAAAAGGGTGGAGAGGGTCTGTTTCTTTGCTGTTAATACAAACACTCCCGCTTTTAATCATTTTTCATTTCTCTTTTTGTACTTTGGCGTAATTAACAACAAAAAGGAAGCTTCCTTTCACAAAGATGTGAGAGTTAATCCATCTCTTCCATAGAATAGGAAGGTATGAAGCTCTGCTAATTGTATGAAACACAGGGCTGAGGTTAAGGACAAGAGCGGCTATTTAATCAAAGCACAGAGTGGGATGGAGTGCACTAATTCATCACTTTTATTTGAGTAAATTGTTAACACTGTTCTGTCTGAGAGTTTAAGCACCAGCCTTTGTGTGTTTTATTATATTCATTTAGAGTGACTTCTAGGAATTGTGATCAGACCAAGCAGTGTCCATCTGCAGTCACAGAATTTGTGCAGTGTGTTTGAATTCAAAAAGTACACATTTTTATACTGTATAACTTACAGGTAATTGCTTCTCTAAAATATACCCCCCCCCAAAAAAAATTGAATTTTCTTCCCTTATCTTAATTTGTGGTTTACACATTCACCTTACCAGCAAAAGGTCCCTCGTTCAATTGCAGGTGAGGATACAAAACCCTCCCGCCATTGAGGGTTGCATCAGGAAGGGCATCCAGCATAAAACAAGGGAGCCGAAAGTGCATTAATATATCAAAATGCAGTAGACAAGAAGGGTTCTTTTTCATTTAAAAAAAAAAACTTAATCTTTAGTCATTTTTCTTGCATATTCTTTCTGTGACAATTTGCTGTTCTAGTAAAATTAATTCTTAAATAAATACATTTTTAGGCTCACTGACAGAGAAAGCAACCCAACCCATTCTTTCAATGATGTACGTAAAGGCCTGAATGATACACCTGAATTCAATGATTAAGAGGTGTGGTCCCATACTTTTGTCCATATAGTGTATTTGTAAAAAGTCAGTGAGAAATGGCAAATGTTGGATGTTGAATTCATCAGTATCAATGTTCAAGATTTAAACCATAGACTTTTAAAAAAACATATAGCCATCATGATGTCACTCATTATGCTTAGTGAAATCCTGTTTTGAAGCCTGAAGCTTTGTGTCTTCAGCCCTTTCATAATAGCTTCCTAACACCAGACATCATGAGGAGTACTGCATCATCACTGGCTATCAGCTTGTCAGTCACAGGTTATTAGCCAATGAGAAACCCTGCTTTTTTCCCCATTAGACTCTAAAGATGGCCATGATTTACAAAACAGACATGATGTTGTATTCAGTAAGACCTGAAACTAGTAACTGAGCTTATAAACTCATCAGGAAAGTCTTTACTGTTCTCACAGAGGAAGGGAGACAAAGGGTTGTGTTTCCACAGATTTCCAATGGAAGTCTTAGTGCAGCCAGAAGAGCTGGCCATTGCTAGATCTTAGAATGCAGGTTTGTGGTACTTTAACTTCACTTTTCAGACTTTGAAGCAATAGTCCCCCCCAAACACATGCCATAGCATTGATTATCTCCTCTTGGTTTAAGCTTTCTTAATCTCATATTAAGATCACATAGTTAGGAAAGGTAGACCAACATGAGGACCACATCTAAGGGAGAGAAACGTGTCATTCTGAAACTGAGAAAAGGGGGAAAATCTGTCAGTGTTTTTTCAGAAACATTGGGCACACTGTACTTAACCACAATTTGAAGGAAACTACTGGTGTACTGAGCAGCAGACACTGAATTAACCCATCATCCTTCCATCCATCCTTCCATCCATCTCTTCATTTTCTGCCACTTGTCCAGATCCAGGTCATGAGCAACAGTTTAAGCAGAAATGCCTATACCTCCCTTTCCCTGGGCACCTCCTCCACCTTTTCCAAGGGGACACCAAGACATTCCAAGGCCAACCAAGAGATATAAACTTTCCAGTGTGTCCTGGGTCTGCCCCGGGTCTCCTCCCCACATGTCCTATTGAACATGCCCGAAACACCTCACCTAGGAGGTGCCCAGGAGGCATCCTGATCTGAACCACCTCATCTGGCTCCATTTGATGTGAAGGAGTAACGGCTCTACTCTGGGCCCCTACTAAATTACCAAGCTCCCCTATCTGTATGGGAGAGCCCAGCCACTCTTTGAAGGGAAGTTCTTTGACACTGCAATTCAAATCATAAGATTTGTTTCGGTAGAAAACATTTTAAGTAGTGTTGGTTATGGTTAAAATAGCCATTTAAGTACACCAATCAGTTTCTAGAAACCAAACCTGAACCCATGTTGAAGTCAAATCCTCCACCTTAAACATGAATCTGTTTTGCTTTCTGAAACAACTGATGCTTTCAGTGTTCTTGAGAATCCAGCATATCGTGCCTTTATACCTTTCTGATGTTAAATAACCAGAATCTGAGGTATCTTTTGGACAACTGCACTGTATTTCAGGCTGTGTACCTAAAATTAGAGCAGTCCAAATACTCATGGTAGCACATGCAACTTTATGATTATTGGTTGCTTTCATTTGCTCCATTTTTATTGACATGATTAACTTTGAATTATTTGCTGCTGCAGCGAGCTCTACCACAGCGATCAATAAAACAATTTTTATCTCATCACATCCCTATCATATCTCTGGTCCTGTCTGCCCCTCTAAAATCTTGACAGTCTGTTGAGGAATGTGAAGCCTGTTAATTCCTCTGAGCCACTTGCTACCACACTCATTCCACATTTACTACACATTAACAACACATTCATTCCTAACATTCAAATAACCTGAGTGGCTGCCAGCCACACATGCACGAGTCAATGCATATTTTTTAAGTGGAGATTATTTTATTTCAGCTTTGGGGGGAAATGTCTACAGGGCCACAGGGTTGGGATTTCTACGCTAAATGCACTCATACAGATTTCGCTTCAGTGCTGTGCGAAATGGCATTGTGCTGCATAAAATACTTTGAAATTTTTGTGGAAATATTTGAATATTATGAAAAAGGTTGTCTTCTTTTTTTTTCTAAATTCAAAAAAGTAAGCTTTTCTATTCTATAACCATTTCATGTAAAGTGAACTATTTCATTCCTTTCGTTTTAATTTTGATGATTATGGCTTACAGCTCTTAAAGCCATAAATCCAATATCTCAAATTATTAGACTGTTTAATTTTATGTTTGAATAAATTACTGTTCAAGGAGTATGCAATGTGTATCAAAAGTGTTCACCCCCTAAGATGTTTCACCCTTTTATTGCTTTAATAAATTAAATCATGGGCAATATAATTTGGCTTTTTGACAAGAATTTGCAAAAAAGCTTCTTTTAAGCCAAAGTGAAAACAGAGGTTTACAAACTAATGTCAATTAATTAAAATCCGCTGTGGTGACCCCTAATGGGAGTGGCTGAAAGACGAAGAAGAAGAAGAAGAAGAAGAAGAAGAAGAAGAAGACGACATTCCCCTCTACCTTTACTAGCTTTCCAGGGCCTGCTGCTGTAAAGCATATCCAGAGCATGATGCTGCCACCACCATGCTTCACGGTAGAGATGGTGTGTTTGTGGTTATGTGCAGTTTTTGGTGTTCCCCAAACACAGTGTCTTGTCTGACGACCAAAAAGCTCAGTTTTGTCTCCGACAAGTTGAAAAGTGCCATGCTCCTTCCATTTCTTAATGGTAGATTTGATTGAACTCTGTGGGATATCCAGAGAGTTGGAAATCTTTTTGTAGCATCTCCTGACTTATACTGTTCAATGATCTTTCCTCTGAGTTGCTTGGAGTGTTCTTTTGTCCTCATGTTGCAACTGTAGCAGGAATACTGATGAACCTGAGACTGGACCTCCTAGATACAGGTGTTGTTGTACTACAATCACTTGACACACATCAATAACACAGGTGAGCTCCATTTCACTAAATGCTGGAATCAACTAGCTGGACCTCTGCTGAATTAGGTTGGTCCCTTTAAAGGGGGTGAATATTTATTATTATTGCAATCATTTATTTTACCTTTATATATTTTTAATTAATTGACATTAGTTTGTAAAACTCTGTTTTCACTTTGATGTGACAGAAGCCTTTTTTTTTTTGCAAATTCTTGTCAAAAAATCCAAATTATATTGACTATGACTTCATTTATTAAAACAACAAAAGGGTGAACCATCCAAGGGGGTTAAATACTTTCGTAGGCATTGTAAATGCCTTGTATCTGTCAGTTTAGTTCAGTACATGCTACCACAATGCTGGTGACTTGACAGTTATCCAGATGACGATCATCGACACCCTACATATGGAGGGTAGGCCACAGAAGGTCGTTGCTGAAAAGACTGGCTGTTCCCAGGGTGCTGTATTGAAGTGTATTAATGGAAAGGTTACTGGGAAGGATAAGTGTAATAGCAAAAGGTGCACAAGCAACAGGGATGATTGCAGCCCTGAGAAGATTGTCAGGAAAAGCTGATTTAAGCACTTAGGAGAGCTTCACAAAGAATGGACTGGGGCTGGTTGTAGTAAATCAAGAACAACCACAGTTTAAGGAAAAGGGCTACAACTGTCACAGTCCTAATATCTAATCCCTCCTGAACCAGAGATGATGTCAGAAGAACTGTGCTCTTGCTCAGTGGTCCAAATTGCTCTTTTTATATGAAAGTAAATTCTGCATTTTGTTTTAAAATCAAGATGCTAGAGTCTGTAGGAGGAGTGGAGAGACACAGAATCCAAGTCCAAGGTGTTTGAAGTCCAGTGTGAAGTTTTCAGTCTCTTATGGTTTGGGATGTCAGGTCATGTGGTTGGTGGTTGTTCCACTATGTTTTATGAAGTCCAAAGTCAGCACAGCCATCTACCCAAAGATTCTTCCATCTGCTGACAAGTTTTTTGGAGATGCAGATTTCCTTTTCCAGCAGGACCACAGTGCTAAAACTACTACTAAATCATTTGCTGACCCTGTTATTACTACGCTTAATTGGCCAATCTGCTCGCCTGACCTCAACCCCACAGACAATCTGTGGAGTGTTGTCAAGAAGAAGATAGTAAGCGCCCAACTCAAAAATGCGGATGAGCTGAAGGCCACTGCCAAAGCAGTCTGGGCTTCTATCACAAGCTCAAGCTGACTGCCTCCATGCCATGCTGTTTTGATGCAGAAATTCCTGGAGCTCCAACCAATTATTGCGTGTAAAAGTGAACATACTTTTAAGAATTTGGACATTTCTGTATGTGATTTTTTTGACTGACTGTGTGTGTGTGTGTGTGTTAGCAGGATTATGCAAAATGTTACAGATGAATATGCATGAAATTTTTACTTGAAGTAAGGGCCTGGTCCAAGGTGAAGGTCATTAAATTTTAAAGTTGATCCAGATCTGAATCTTGAGCCAGGAATTTTTTGAAGGCCTTGGTAGAGGTATGCAGGCTTGGACTCATCTTGTTTCCATGACCTTATAAATGGCTAGCTGTAACGTTGTTTTGTCGAGTTCAAACGCCTAGAGAAAAATCACCGTTTTCACTGTACACTTCATACAAAATTAATATCTGCACACAGCCACAAATAATTTACTTTAGGACTGTTTGATTCTGTGAAAAAATAATTGTTATTTTGTTCAGTAGCGGGATCATGAATATTTAACACATTTACACAGAGACGTTATAAAAACTAATTAAGCTGATTTCCTTGAACCTTAATTATGAATTAGGTTAAAAGAATTGGGTTTTGGGCCAAGGTATCGAGCCTTTTGAGATTCTGCAGCTTTCACGGCAAGAAAATTAGATCATATTTAAAGCAATTGTAAACTGGGTCAAGCATTATGCTTGACCTAATTTACAACAGCTGAAATGCTTGTATTTTAATGCTCCACATTTTTTGTAATCACAATAGGGCATCACTGATTGTGAATATCATCTTATTTGCAGATCAAGTCGAGTCAACATAGATGGACACCCGTATCCCTAATAACAGGCCCAAATGGAATCTGTGGATTTTTTCATAGTTTTTGCAGTGATCCCAAGGAAAAAAATCTGTGGAATTCTGCAGAGTGTTTTTGCTTGTTACATTCTTCTTCTTCTTCTTTTGGCTGCTCCCATTAGGGGTCACCACAGTGGATCGTCTGCCATCTCACCCTATCCCTTGCATCCACTCTTCATGTCCGCCTTCACTACATCCATGAACCTTCTCTGTGGTCTTCCTCCTCCTACCTGGCAGCTCCATCTTTGACATCCTTTGTCCAGTATATCTACTATCCCTCCTCTCCACATGTCCACACCATCTGAGTCTTGCCTCTCTCACTTTGTCTCCAAACTGCTCCACCCGAGCTGTTTGGTGAAAATCTCAGCATCTTCGGCTCTGCCGCCTCCAGCTCTGCCTCCTGTCTTTTCATCAGTGCCACCATCTCCAGACCATACATCACGGCAGGCCTCACTACCATTTTCTAAACCTTTCCTTTCACTCTTGCTGCTATCCCTCTGTCGCTCGTCTCCACCCACTCCACCTTGCCTGCACTCTCTTCTTCACCTCTCTTGTCCTTTGCTTTGGATGGTTGATCCCAAGTATTTAAACTCACCTTCAATATCTCTACTCCTTGAATTGACACCATTCCTTCCTGCCTCTCATTCATACACATGTACTGTATTCTGCCTTGCTTCTGCTGGCTTTCATTCCTCTTCTTTCCAGTGCATCTTGGGTTTTTATTACATGCACCTGTGGCTTCTCCCTTGTATTCTTCCCCAAGGGGTCACCACAGCGGATTGATCCAAGTCACTAATTTAGCAGAGCTTTCACACTGGATGCCTGTCCTGACGCAATCCTCCATGGTGGGAGGGACTTGTACCTCCATCTGGAATCAAACCAGGGACCGTGTACCTGCAGGTCAATGTGTAAAACACTACGGAGACACCAGTCAGTTTTTTTACATACTGTACCAATAATATCAGTATCACTAAGGGGCCAATGCCAGATAAACAACTCCATAGCATTTATCCCTCCTCCACCAAACTTTGCAGCTGGAACAGAGCAGTCAGGCAGGTAATGCTTTCAGCAAACCCAGATCCACCCTTCAGACTGACTGCCAGACAGGGAAGTGTGATTCATCAGCTCCATATTAATGTCTACATATTTAGAATTGGATGCCATCAGTGGTCCCGTAAGTTTAACGCAGAGGTGGCCCAGTACTTTCGTCCATATTGTGTAACTTATAACTTAGAACTTTTAAAAGACATGTTAATGTTGAAATACATAGGCAACCCATACAAAATGTTTTATGTAACAAGATTTTTGGTCAGCTTTGACAGCATTAGTTCCTGCACATTGCTGATTCGCATATTCTCAGGCCAATCTCTGTACTTCTTCACATCCTTTCAAGCTTCATTCTAACACATATGCTGAAGTGAAAAGGCTTATTAAGGAGGGGAACTAAGGAGAGACGAGCCTCGCATTCTGAGTCAATACACTCTGATGATGCAGTACATGAAGGACATACTGCAATGGGCTCCTCTCCGCTGTGTCTATTTGCATATGACACAAAAAGGAGGATGAGTGGGAGCTGGATGGCGGGAGCCAGAGGGAGAAAAAGTTTACTTCATCTAATCCAGCTTTCTGCATAATTCCATGGCTGTGCCCTTGTTTTGTGTGCCGTACAAAGGAGCAGCGAGGAGCGCGACGCAATGCTCAACACCTGCACGCGTGCGCCACCCATCTCTCTCCTCCCAGCGCCAGCGTATCCCTCACACTGAGGAAAGAGAACAACAAGTAGGGCAGTAAGTGGCAGCGCGCTCCCACAGTGCAAACACTGGGTGTAATTAAGTGACACCAAGAGAGAGAAATAGGGAACAGAGGGAGGAGAAGAGGGCTGATGAGTTGCAGGAATATCGAGGGAATAAAAAATGAGGCAGATCTTATTTTTGTTGAAACTTTTTTCTTGCTCCACCTTGCTCTGTGAATTTTATTTTCCTTTCTCTTTTTCAGCCTGCAGCTGCCCTTTCTTGTCAGCTCACTGCACTTGTAAATCCAATGCAAATGAAAGTGGAAGTCAGTGGATTTAAGTGTCACATCGAGATGTCGGAGAACTGTAATTATAAGTTAGGTTAATTGGGCCACTACGAGGGTCAAACAGCCCCCGCACAAACACACACATTGAGACAATTACATCATCATCAAGTGGCGGAGGAGCTCAAAACGCTGGTCTGACAGAGGTCGACCACAGCAGGGGATTTATCAGTGAAAAAACTTTAGGCCTGCTTTGACCTCACAACCACCACAAAGCTGTTGAGATCTGTGATGGAAGCCGGTGGCAGCGATAATAAATGGACAGGATGGGGAGGGGTTTGGGATGTGAGGGGCTTCTAGGCTGCAGCTGAGTTGCTGATGAGGTGTAGGTGCTATTGGGTGACATAAAATGCCATTTTGTGGCATTGGGTGCTACTTTGAGGGACTTCCCCAAGGACTACCCTCGCGCTCAGGTAGCCAGATGAACGGCTGCATAGATGGGTGTGTGTGCTCTCTGTTAAGCAAAGTGGATGCATCATACTGTCACATGCACACATGTGAACACACACACACACACACACACATGTCCCCCTGTGAACCCACCATTCTTTTGATTTCTCCAAAGGGAAACAAACAGCAACAGACTGGCGCACATAAACACGCTTAAACATTAAAAATCACCTGGACTGTTGCTTTAAGAGTCACGCTGCACGCAACGGCTTTAGAGCAAACTCAACTGCAGCTTAAAACTCGGTTGCCTAAGTGACAAGCTGCCACGGATTTTAGCCCCTGAGCACATAAATGATTGCTGATTGATTATTATTCCCACATCGGCGTCAGCAGCTCCGGTGCTGCCTGCGTGAACCCCCATGTGCACTGCCGCGCCAGAGGGGAAAACACAGACGAGCTCATGTTTAATTAAATCACCCAGCGAGTGCGAATTCGCCACAATCAAACTGGGGCGACAACAAACTGATAATGAAGCAAATTCTGAAGCTTTTCAAAGCTGGGCCTGTTTTGTGGTAGGTTTGGTGATTGTGGGAGAAAAACAGTTCTAAAATTATAGTTGGGAAGTTTTACATGTGTATATTCTGATAGTACAGCTGCTGTGATTTTTAATTAATTTAAGAAATTTTACAAAATAGCAATGGCATGCTCTAAGGACTATTTTAAAAGAGACCTACTTGACCTTATACTCATTTCCAGCTGCATATTTCTATTCTTGGACTCTACTAAAGTAGCTAGTTGAAGCCTTATTTGTTTCCTGCTAGGCCTTGATGCAGCCCCTCAGCTCATTCTGTCTTCGAAACAACATTTTAGCTCCTTTCCCTTTCTTCTGATTGGCTGCCCCCTCAGAAACATAGGGGTGGAACAGCAGGTGGGTGGGGTTTCTGCACTTACAGATAGACCTATGTGTCTACAAATGCACCTGCTCTCTTGTATTCTCCACCAAGGGGTCACCACAGCGGATTAATCCGTATTGGTGATTTGGCAGAGGTTTTACACCAGATGCCCTTCCTGATGCAACCCTCCATGGTGAGAGGGGCTTGTGTCCCCACCTGGAAACAAACCAGGGACCTTTCGCTTCAAAGGCGAATGCGCAAACCACTACGCTACTGGGGACACCTACTGTATGTGTCTAAGATGACCATAATACAGATATTCACGTTTGCTAACATCATAAACAGCCAAGAGTAGAAAAAAAAGGCTGAAACTGAATATTTGGAGCAGTGTGAAGCCTGACCTTTTGGGCTAGCCAAACACTTTGAGCATGTTTAATATGAGCATTGACCATTTTAGCATACATACAACAGAAAATATAGGAACATGTACCTTTGGCTGTTCCCTTGTATTCTCCACCAAGGAATAGCCAAAGCTGATTAATCTGCATCAATAATTTGGCTGATATTTTACACTGGATGCCCTTCCTGACACAACCCTCCATGGCAAGAGGGGCTTGTGTCCCCAACTGGAATCGAACATGACCTTTCACTTCTAAGGCAAATGTGTAAACCACTAACACTATGGGAACACCGACAGAAAAAAAACAGAAAAGTAAAAAAATAATACATTTGTTTAAAGGCGCAGTTAATAAGATTGTAAAAGCAGTTTAAAACATTGAAAAATAAGTTAAAACTGTCTTCACAGTATGGAAAAGTAACAGTTGTTATGTTGTCAAATACGCCCATGGATTCAATCGCAGGGACCAAACAGCTACTGCCTGCCTGCATGGGAAGTGACTTTGCACCTCGAGGTAGGACAGTATTTTGTATCCAGTCTGCCATCATTCCATGATGTAATGCCGCGTCAACATCATACATTTCAGACCTCTTTTCAATCATGTTAAAGTCAATGAATGAATCAATTAATGCAACAACATAGCTGAAGCTCTAGGCAAAAGAGAAGTCAGTGACGCAGGAGCCCATCTGCCTCACGATCCATCACAACTCACAGGTTCATGAAGCCCAGAAAGAAAGGGACAAGTTTTCTTGTCATCAGTTGGGGATAATGAACAAATTAATGAGAATTAAAATTCACTGAGAAGTCAACAAGGCTTGCAAACAGTCATATCCAGGACAACAGCCTTAATTCTTAATCAGCCCTACCTAATGACGGCATGTGTGTATAGATGGCAAAGAGGCGCACAGAAACACTCATTTTATGAACATTAGAATCCAGACCATTAGTCTGGAGTAGGACTCGGAGTAGTGATTCCTGTGAAAACTGAAAAGTGTCTGTTCAGTGACAAATATAACCTTGACCCTGATGTTGAACATAATTTGGGTGAAGACCTATTGGCTGATCATTGGATTCAAGTTTCACTAAAATCTGATGCATACTCCAGGAGGAGTAGTGATTCTTGTGAAAATGGAATTTAAAATGACAAATATGACCTTGAGCACAATTTGGATGTGGACCCATTAGATGATCATCGTGTACAAGTGTGAGTAAATTCTGACCAATACTGTAGGAGAAGTAGCGATTCTTAGGAATGTGGTTGGAAGGCTGGACGATAGGTGCTTTGCTACGGCATTAGCTCATTGGTCCTTCAGTCAGATGAGTTGAAGAGAGATGGCTGGGGATTGTTTTTAGCCAAGCACATGTTGGTTCCTGCATGTGACATCCCCTCCCCAAAAACTTGATGTTTGTGAAGCCAGTGTGTTTGCACTTGCTGAAAGGAGTCCAAGAAGGAGTGTTTGCATGATCTTAGTGTCTTACTTATGTATTCTAAATTGACCATAGGCATTAATGTGAGCTTGTCTGTCTTTGTGTTGGTTCTGCCATGGACTTGAGACCTGCCCCAGGTTCACCCCGCCTTCTCCCCTATAACAGCTGGGATGGGCAAGGAAGATCCAAACCAGAACCATCTCTCCATTGGTGGATGCGCTCCTTCAACGGATTCCAAGTAAAGAGTCAGCAGCTGCTATGGCTGAACGTTGAGGCCTGATATGAAGAACCTCACTTGGATCCTCAATATCTCTCTAAATGCATAAATCCATAAAGCCACTTCGACATCTCGCATTTAGATTTTTAGACAGATATTTATACCAGAGACTTCTGGAGGCATCGTCTGCAATATGTAGAAACTATTTTTGGTGCGGCATCTTATGGCATTTGTTCCATTTGCTTCACTGGAGAGGAAAATATGCCAGTTAGCTTTTTTCAGTAAGAATGTAAAAGAATATGATGTTTGGCATCTAGTGTTACTTTTCAAACAGCGTCATGTCAAAGCTTGAGACAATCTGTGGCAACATAGTGACAGGTGTCACCACTCGACCGTCTGTATCAACTTTTGCTTACCTTCCACAAATTTGCTGATCAATTCATAAAACCCCGGTGCAGTAAACTGTTTGGTTTGTAAAGAGGCGACTCGGTAAACGCTGTCATCCCCCAAGCAGTAACTCAACAAGTAGAGATTCCACTATGTGCAGTTCAGGCTGCATTATTTCAGTTTGAAGCACATGCATTGCACTATAATCAAGCCACACAGTATACCCAGAGCCATACACTTAAAGCTTAATATGCTATAGGCTTTAATGCTGCACTCCTCCTTTTGGATTAAAAGTTAATACCTATCTTAAGAATGATTTTCTATAGTGCTTTCCCGTAACTCATCTGCAGCCTCAGCAGAGACAGGAACAAGCTCCACAGCTCAGCTCTTTCTTTTCCTGTCCTATCCGGTTTCTCTCTCCTTCACCTTCTGCCTCTCCTTATACAGGCTACATCCAACATCTTATGTCTTTCTCTGTCATTCTGCATCTTCTTCAAACTAGTGACACCATGCCCTAGAGAATTTACTTCCCTTTGCTCCCAAAAAAAAGACTTCCCACACACTCAAAAAGTGTCCAATTTCCTCTTTTAATTGCTTCAAGTTTTCTAATCTGACTTTAACATCATCTCTACTCAACATTAATACAACCTCAGCCTTGCTGTCCTTGGAGGATTAAAGAAGGCAGGGTGTATAGCAGGGAGACTTAAGGAGGATTCAGCAGCATTTAGAAACAGGTAAATCTTTTCAAGTGCTCGGTTTGTCGCAGTTGCACCAGATTTAATTAGGCAGCCACTTGTTTGACAGCGAGCTTAATGTCACATTACCATTTCAGTCATGAGCACGCTAGGTTTTTAAACTAATTAAGCACCAAGGCTGAAACAAGACTGAGTTTTGACGTAGAGGGATTCGATCAGTTCCAAATGCATCCTGCATACATCCATACAGAATTATCCACAAGTAGATCATTGGCATCTAGAAGGGCACACAAATCGGGTGCCAGTGCAAATGCCAGTATCAATGCCAATGGCAATTCCCTATTTAGAAATTTTACAGAGTGGTATGGCTCTGCACCAAAACTCCCTCAGCCCGTGCTTCACTTTTCCTCCAAGCTCTGTAAACTTCAGCTCAGTAGTCTTTGTGGGATCTTGCTGGCAAACAGACGAATGGCAATGATCACAGAGAAACAAGGGGTCTTGCTACAGATGGTATGGCCCCCACAGAGCCACGGTGTCAACATCGTGGAGTAGGGGTTTCCATGAAGAGACTGAAGACACCGAAACAGCCTAAATCCACAGAACTGTGACAGGTTCTCCAAGATGCTTGGAAAAGCCTACAATCCCATTTGACAAAGGCTTCAGATGTGTTGCCATCATCAAATTCAAGATGAGCAAGTATTTTTCATGAAAAAGTAAAATTTCTCACTTGTTTTGACATTTGATATGTTTTCTGTGTTCTTGTGTGAATAAAATATTGGTTTGTGAGATTTGCTAATCATTGCATTATTTTTTATTTATATTCTTCATGGCTTCCCAACCTTTTTGGAACTGGGGTTGTAGCTGACATGTACCTAAAGTTGCAGAAAGACAAATATTTGATTTAATTTTTTCCCCTATTCTGCTCTTTTCATGAAATGATTTTTTAACCCTCTGAGGTCTAAGCCATCATTCTGGATAGCCCTAACCCTAAACCTGCCCTAAGGCATAATTCAGCAGATGTGTTGTTTCAGTGCTTGGCTCTGGGGGTGCCAGACATTTGGGGGGTATCTTTGATGGCGTGATCACCATAGCAACAATCATCACAAGGCAAGCTAAGCCAGCTTTGATTAGCAGTCAGCATTAGCCAAGCGAGCTGGCTGTTCACCAACAGCGGCAGGTGAACAAAGTTACTGCAAAGATCAACTTCTCTGACATTTTCATGGCAAACTGGAAAAATAACCACCTCACTCCCTCAGGATATTTGCATAATGTGATTCCATTGGCTAACGGCTATGCTGGAGCATTTGATTAAATGTGATTTGATTGGCTAATGCCTGTACTGGTGCTTCAAATTTGAATTTCTCTCAGCTTTTTAACATGAACAATACAAAACAGCAGCTCCACACTTCAACATGAAATGCCAGCCCATTCAAAGTGAATGAAAAGCGAGAGCGCTGAAGCCTAAAATGCATCTCAGTGAATCTTTTTGGAGAAAGGCGGAACATTCTTACTTTTATTTTTAAAAGACGTAAAGAGATGTTGATGTGTGTCAGTTAGAATCAGGGTTATTATAGTTTTGTATTTTCTAATTAGTTGTTTTTATTTTTATTTTATTTTGAATTGAATTTCGTTTCAGTGTAGTTTCCAGAGTGGGTTTGCTCATGTCAGTTTAGTTTTTATTGACTGAAAATGTTTAGTTCTAGTTTTTACTAGTTTCAGTGTTAGTTTTAGTTTTCTTAATTATTATAATATGGATGGTATTGTCAGGGGAAGATTTAAGATGTTTTGATCAGAAATTACAAAACAAACACAACACTTCTTGAAGGCAGATGGGTCACAATCATGTAGATGTCCTGAGTCTCGATAAACAGATGCACCAAAGCC